>JADRCD010235322.1:0-10023 GCA_019843815.1 Montemys delectorum
TGCTTTTCTTGATGCAAGTCTGCATGTCTGCTAGGACATCACAGCTTTCTGCGGGGGGCGGGGGGGGCTTGAAGAGGTGGAGGCCCACCAGAAACAGCAGGTGCTGGAAGGCCATGGCCCTGGTCTCTGAGGAGTGGGCCTCTAGTTCCTTCAGAGTATTCATCATCTGGTCCCAGCCCTAACACTGCTGTGCTGTCAAGGGTGTCACACTGGTCACATTATGGTTATGGTTCAACAGCATGTCTGCCAACTGTGCCACAAGTCGAGGGCTCCCTGTTTTCAGCCAGGTCTGGTGTCTGCCTGAACTTGACACTGAGGGTCTGCAGTGGGCTGAAGAAGGCGCTGACAATGACCCCACGGCTGCCGTCGTCCAGAGGGAAGGAGAAGTGCTGCTTTGTCTCTGGGATCTGGGGAGTAGCCGTCCTTGTCTTGAAGAAGGTGTGGAACAAGCAAAACCTGGCTATCTGCTCAACCACAGCTTCATCCTTTTCCACGTGCAGATGATCCACAAGGCTGACCTGGCTGTGCACGATCCACTTCCACAGCCGGAAACCAGGTGGCTCAGCCACATTCAACGACCGACGTGTACTGAGCCCTCCTCTGGTTGGCAGTGCTGAGGTCAACCAAGGAGTCCAGGTCAGATTGCAGGAACATGTCCTGCAACCAGGCCTCATGGCTCTGCAGGGCTTCACTATTCCAAAACTGTGTGACGTGCCAGACGGTAGGCGTGACAGGCAGACCTTGACTGCTGATAGCTGTAAAGGCCACCATAATCGCAAACTGCCACTTAGAGTCATCCTGGCACCCCTCTAGGAAGGTATCCACATATGTACTTATCTCTGGGATAGGGCTTAGAAACGACCGTGTTCTCCCCAAAATGGCGGATCAAGTCTCCTCAAATCCCCAACTGCAACTGCTCTTCTGACAGAAGCAGCAGAGAAGTACTCAGTAGGTGGTAACACATATAGCTGGATGTCCAGGATGGATTCTTCAGCAGCCCCTCCTCCAAACTTCCTTCCAGAACAGTTCAGATTTGTTCTCCTTAAGTGCCAGGTGGAGCACGTCCAGAGCCACATCAGGCATCTTATGCTCCTTCTTCACAGAGTTACTGTCACCTTCAGTATGTTCGCCAGACTGGGAATATTGTCTTCTGAGAATAGGTCAAGTGAGCCAATCAGTGACTCGAGCTTTGTTGGCACCCTCTCCTGAGCCAAGAGGAAGAGCTCCAAGTTCTTCGGAGAGCTGAGGATCACTTTCATGTCACCCTTGAGGATCTTCGGCAGGATCTCCTGGAACATGGCCTCTGAGATCTCAGAGAGGATGTCCACCAGAGCCTTTATTGGCTGCCCCTGTAAGTGGTTGTGGTGATGGGACAGGATCTTCGGCAATTTCATGGACTTCATCAGGGCCTCTTTGTCCTTCGCTAGGCGGCCTGACTGAAAGAGGGCTAGCACCCCAAACAGCTTTGCAGAGAGTGTGGGTCTTCTCATTGCCTTGTGCACTGCTTGTAGGCTGTATTTTTCTTGTATCCTAACTCAGGATGTCACACAACAGAATGTCTTCAAAAGACTGCAAGAGCTGTGCCAGCCCCAGACTCTGGAAGCCTAGCAGCTTCTCAGCCCACCCAAGCCCAGCGATTAGGTGTTTCAGGGCATATCTCATCTCCGAATCACGCGGCCATGTGCACAAGTACTCCAACAATTTCTCCATGGCCTGGAGCCGCATTTCCTGTCAGGCTTCACGATGTCCCAAAAGTCCAAGAACTGGAGGCTGTGCTCCACCAGGCTGCGGTGGTCACCTTGAGGTGCTTCTGTGGGAGACACAGGCTCAGCTTCGGTGGGGCTCTTCATCTCCTCCATGCTGAACTAAACACGTGGGCTCAGAAGACAGACTCTTCAATTACTCCTAATGTTCACAACTATGGGAAACATAATTTTAAAAATACAATTTATTTAAGAGAAATGTATTTTATTGTATACTTTACCAGAATATGCAGCTTTAGTTAGTAGAAATTAAAAGTTTTAACTTTAAATTGATGCCAGCTTTAAATTTAATATTTTTATTGCTACTTTTTAGTTGTAAAAATAGGCATTATACATATTTAAGGTGTAAAAATGATGACTTGAAACATGTACAGTTGTGAAATGACTAAATGAAAACTAATTAGTAGATACATTATCTCACATACCATTTTTGTGTGAACACAAAATACATACTCTCAACAATTTTTCAAGTATACAGTGTATTGTGAGGATTATCATTGCGTGGTATACATAGGTCTCTTGAGCCTATTCTCCCTGTCTAGATGAAACCTTGGAGCCGTCGATGCCTTTCCTCCCTCCAGCTACCAGTGGCCACTATTCTGCTCTCTGCTCCTATGAATTCAACTTTTTTCAGATTGCATACATAAGTGAGATCATTTCATATTTATTGCTCTATCCCCACCTTATTTCACTTAGTATAATATCCTCTTATTCATCCTCATTGTAGCAAATGATAAAATTGCTTTCCTCCCTTCTCTGGCTAAAGAATACTCTATTTTGTGAAATACTTCACTGTATTTATGCATTCAACCATTGATGTTCATGTCATATTGTGGCTATTGGGAATAACAGATGCAATATTTTAAAACTTTACTGAATAAAAGTCAAACACTAAATTTAATATACAAAACTCTTAACTAACACTAACTGAAAAACAGCTTACAAAATATTGACTTAAAATACCAAGTATTTCTTTTTGCTTAAAAACACTATAGGAATTAACACAGGATGTTAATGAATGAGTTTAATGCTTATCCTTAAATTTATATTAATGTCCCTATAATGTTTTAATATAGCTCTTCCTTGCTTGCAATGAATTAAAACTAAATTTGAAATGATCTGTGACGCAACTAACATCACCCTATTTTACAGCAAGGAGAGGAGGAGAGTAGGTTTGACCCCAGATGACTACATGAGATGAGGTAGCAATGGGTCCATCTGATTGAAAGCCTGAGCTCTCTGGCACAAAGCCAGAAGCTAATTGGTGAGTAAAGGGAATGTCTCCAGACATAGTCTAGGGAGCAGGAGCAAGGAGGAACAACAAAGTAGCCAGTATCTAGAAATCCACATGGTGCAACAAGGAACAACAAAGTATCTGGAAACCCATAAATCTTGGTTATGCATCAGTTGTTGACAACAGATTCCCAGCTGGGCAGTGGTGGCCCACGCCTTTAATCCCAGCACTTGGGAGGCAGAGACAGGCAGATTTCTGAGTTCAAGAGCAGCCTGGTCTACAGAGTGAGTTCCAGGACAGCCGGGGCTACACAGAGAAACCCTGTCTTGAAAAAGAAAAACAAACAAACAAAAAAGAAAAAGATTCCCACTCATTGGAGAGAGAATTCTACAGTGAGTACTCCCGGCTCCCCTCAGTTCTCTACTGTTACAGGGCTATAATAAGAGTACGAGATGGTAGCTAGACAACACTTAGAACAATTTTTAGCCCTCAAACTCAACGAATGTTAGCAAAGTCGTACATTTTTAGTTACCCTCTAGGGGTTTCAGGGATCTGGCACCAAAACACAGGCTACGATGACACATGTTAGGACCCTAACAGTAAAGTTGGTTGATTCTTTATGACCTGTGCAGATAATGGACTCACATTCATAAAGTCTCTTGAACCACAGTCTATGTGCCTCAAAAAGAATAAGCATGTGCTAGGAGGATCTCTGTTGCTAGCATGGTTCCAGAATCTTGAATTGGTACTGCAGTGGCTATACTTTGGTATTTATGGTTAGCTTTCACTAGAATTGTTGGGCAGGAACAAGATGCTCTGGCTATTTCAGACACAGAAAATGAAGATGGACTAATCTAAGAAGTAGAATTCTGGTGTTCAGAACCAGAAGTCATCCAGAATCAAGTCACCCAAATGAGTCATTACAACAAACATGACCATATCATCAAAAGAAGGGGGTTGCAGACCTCACAACCCAGCAAGACACAGGGCCTTCGCTTGTGTCAGAGTCTGTATGGAGTGGGGACACTGTGGCTTAATCTAATTAATCTTCTAAACGAGGGCACCGCCCTGAGCTGCACAGTGAGCAGGAGTCTGGCAGTGAAGGCCTGGCCAACACTAATACTCATTCATGAGAAAAGGCACTAGAGAGAATATTGTTTGAGGCACGCCCCGCGAATGAGCAGATTCATTCTTTCTGGGTCCTGCTTTAAAAACTGTTGGTATCATCAGGTAACTTTGAAAAAAAAACCAAAGCAATTAAGGAGCTAGTTAAAGGTGCCTCAGCCATCATCCAGGTTGTCATAGAAATAAAGACAGGGAAGCAGAAGGTCTCATCCTCATAAAAAGAACCACAACACTCCCCTTAAACCCAGGCAGGCCCTGACTGTTAGGGAATGTTTCAGACACTCCTCCCAGCTTGATCCTGACAGCCCAAACACACATGCCTGTCGAGAGACACACCGCAAGCTTCCCTTAGCATACCATAGCCATGAGAAGTCATGCAACCTCCACCCACAATGCACACAGGAAGGCCTGCATTGAAAGAAGAGCACCTATCCCAATGGCAGAGTGCACACAGGCTTTATCGTTAGCCCAGAGAAGACATTGGTAGAGAGTTATTCTGCTAAGAAGCTGAAAACATTTTAGAAATCTCTGACCTTTCATCTAGAAATAATGATTAACTCGTTAGGGTTGTAAACATACCACTTTAAAAGGCAGGCGATGCAGAAAATAGAACCGGGCTGTTCTAAAGGGCTCAACCTCTGTCAAAACACAAACAAAACAGGAATAACCAGCACGATCAGACTGCATGGGTCGTTAATCCACACATTTGCTCCCTGGCCTACCTTGGTGGCACATATCAATGTCCCCCATGCTACATCCAAGAAGATGAAGTAGGACAAGATTAAATGGCCTGATACAGAGCCATCTGGGTCAGCTTGGGATCTGAACTCTCTGTGTAGAATCCAGCACCCTCTTACCTTCACAGCCCAAAGCCCTCCTGCAGCCTTCCAGGGTCCCCAGCCTCCCTCATCTGAGGTTCCCCCTCTGACTTCCATCATAGCTTGCTTCTTTCCCAATCCCTGGACCCAGTGTCCATCTCCTAGAAACTAAGACTCGGGTTGGAGAACTCTCCAGCTGAGAATTTCACAGCTAGCTGTGAGGAATGTTGATTTCTTTTTCCTTCAGGGAATGGAGTTAACCAAGCTGTGAACTTTGAAAGAAAGAGAAAATCGGTTTACACTATTAGACTGCCAGTCTTAGTCAGAGTAAGGGAAATAGCTACACATGGTGGTTCATCCTCTTAACTCCAGAACCCAGGACTTAGAGGGAGGTGAATCTCTGTAAGTTGAGGGTCAGCCTGAACTACAGCAGAGAGTTCCAGACCAGGCTGGGACTAGAGCTAAATAGTGAGGCTTACTAAAAAACCAAACAAATAAAAAGGAAATAATTTAGTAAGTGATATGAACAAGTTATCAACTATTGGCCTCCATGACCCCAAGGACACACTGATACAAACCTACGCTGAACAGAGGGCAAGTTTGATATTCAAAGCATTGGATGTTGCCAGTTCATTCTTGTTATGTTTCATGTATAAGTGAGTTTAAAGAATAATCTAAGGCACATATATTTAGAGAATAAGTTGGAAACCTCGTCTGCCCTCTGCATACCAACTCTGCAATCTCTCCTCCATTCCCTACATTTGATGCCTCATTTCTTATTCGGTTCATGTTTTTCTTTCTCAGTAAATTAATGTATTCATAAGAAATGTATGCTATTTTGGATGTTTTCATCTTCATAATATATGGAATTCTTTTTAGTATGATATTATTTTACCGTGTGTGTGTGTGTGTGTGTGTGTGTGTGTGTGTGTGTGTGTGTGTGTATGAAGCATGTACATGGACAACTTCAGGTGTTGGCCCTAACTTTCCACCACATTTTGAGACAGGGTCTGGCTGTGGTTCACTAGTGTACGTGCCTGGCTACCTGGCCCACGGGTTTCAATAATCCTCTGTCTTTGCTTCCCACCCCACAGTAAAAGTGATAAGATTATAGATGTTTTCTACTGTGTGTTCCTTCACATGGATTCTAGGGGTTCAAGTTTATATATTCATTTTTTCAACACAACTGCTATCCTCCATTGAACTATCTCCCCAATTCTAATATTAATTGTTATGACTTAAGTATATGTTTTGTGTAATTTGAAAATTATGTATATTTGGCATTCCATAAAATACATAAAATATTACGTATTTTATTTAAGTCCTTTATGTGTTATATATCCGTTTAGAGTTTATAAAGTCCTATTTCATCTTTAATTATAGAATTCAACTCATATATGATATTTCACTGAAGTTGTATGTGAAAATAATTCTAGTCAAAATTCTACAAAATCATTTGCTCTGTCACAATGTATGACTTTTTGACTTTGCTAGATTTTACAAACATTTACCAATTCTGCAGTGATTATTTTATACCCTAGCCCCAAAAGTATGAAAGGAAAGCTTCATATTTCTCTGGATTTTTGAAAATATTTATTATTTCCAGATTTCTAAATTTTGTCAAATCAGTGAGTTTTTAAAAGCCCTTTATCTCAGTACAATGTATTCACAATTATTGGAATAGTTCACTTTATCTTAATATAATTTATTTATTTCCAAACATTGGTATAGTTTAGTATATTTTCTGGGTTTATTGATCATTCAGATTTCCCCTCTGTGAATTACTTGCTGTGCCTTTTACCCATTTTCTATCAGATTGTTTATGTTTGCAATGGTTTGGGTAGTTCATTTATAAACACAAATACTAATCTTGTTGGCCAGTCGTACTCATTATACAGCAATGGCCTGTTGTTAAATAACAGATTGAATTGCTAAGTTTTGCCTTGCATGAACATTTTGAAATTCAAATTAAAACAAGAAAGTCTGTATTCCCCGAGTCTATGAGCTCAGAAGAGCTCTGCACTGCTTTTCATTTCCTTATTTATCCCTCCCCTGATCTGAGCTCAGCATTGGCCACTCAGCTTTGATAATATCTATATCTGTGTGTAGAGTGAGTCACTCAGAATATTATCAATGCTAAATAAGGACCAGCTCTGAGAATAACCGGCCTTGGGTTATTGGGCCTGGTAACTGAAGGTTTCACTGAGATGGAAACTGTTAGAAATGAGGTTCAGCCCAAGCCATGTTGGCAGGGATATGCAGCATCCTGGAATAGACAATCCTAGGTTGACCTATCAAAGACTTTTCTCCAGGAAAATCTGTCTTTATGACAGAAGTCCCTAGGCCCAGGTAACTAAGGAAAACAAGAATAGAACAATATCACAGTGATGTCAGCTATGTGTATATATTGACTTGAGAGTTCTCATTTGCAATCTTGAAGTAACTAAAGCTGTCTTTCTGTTACAGAGGTGTGGCGAAGTCTTGTTTGAGAATCCTGAACAGAATGTCAAATGTGTTTGCATGCTAGGTAAGAAGGCCTCTTAATTCAAATGTACTATGAATGTGTGTGTCCTAGGGAGTCGCTATTGCCTTGGTGTCTTACTGACTGCCTCCTGTTCCGTTCTAAAGAGGCTGGTCAGGATGCTTGTGAGTTTATAAACCACTCTAACATTTTTATGGAGTACTACATGATAAGAAATGATTTTATTTTAGTAATTATAAATTTGGACCCACGCTTTTAAATCTCAGTGGCTCTTGGGTCATCAGGATAAAATGCAATTGAGTGCTTTGTATAAAAAAAAAATCTGTGATCTAAATGCAAGAAGAATCTCATTGTCGTCTCTAAGCCTAAGATGATAAGATGAATAATAAAACTATTAGGTATTATAATAGTACAAAACCACAAAGCACCCTCATTTACAAGAGCTGGGAAGAGTAAGTATGTGAACTAACTTGAAGTCAACACAATTACCTGTGATGCATCCTCAATAATATAGTCAATAATCATTTTATCTGTGAGAGATTTATCTGTGAGGCCATTTGCAGACTCAATAATAGATACTATCCTGTTAAGAAATTCAGCCAGGAGTGTTTCACTCGCTATAGATTAAAAACTAATACAGTGAGTATAAGTGATGTACTTAATCACTAAGTCTGGAATGGTCCAAACTACGACAGTAAGGTAAGGTTCTGACCTATAGGCACTTAAGGAGACTGTGAGCCACTAAAGCATGCCCGTGAGTTTTACATTATTTGTAATGTAAAATTTACAGCAGCAAGGGCATCTAATCTCACCAGTTTTATTTGCATAACAGCCACACTTGTCCATTCCAACCTTAAGCTATTCATGTTAGCATCATTCATCCCCTCTTATTCCCTCTAGGCAGATGGCTTTTAAGATGACCTCAAAGCAGATGCAGCAAGGAAAACAGACATTAGAATACCTGTCAGTCATAACTCATGATAATAACCAAATAAATAAGCAAAGGCTACTCAGGACTCAAAAAACAAACATGAAACAGATACCACATTTGCCTAGCCTTTTAATCTTCCTTGTTTTCTGTGCTGTTATTCAATACAGGACTTCTATGTCGATGTTCTCATATGTTTTGAATTAAGATGGTAGCTTATAAGACTACTGGAAACAGGACATTTTAGTAGAAGCATATGAGCAATGATTACCTCTGCATAATAATTTCAATTATCCAATATTAGTTTTTAAACATCATAAGTGCCTCAAAAGCACTAATATCTCAAGATAATAGTTATAAATTATAGATAAGAGAGATAATATGTGGATGAGTAGAGATAGATAGATAGATAGATAGATAGATAGATAGATAGATAGATAGATAGATAGAGGAATAGAAAAAATATTTCTCCAGCTATGTGTGCCAACATTGAATTTGAGAAAGTGTCTAATGACCATGATTGATCTGTGTATCCTTTAGTTCACTCAATTTCCACACAAACAAAATTATAGCTCAACTATTGTTACAGCCCTTTCACAAATAAGGAAATGGAAGCAAAGGCCTTCAGACCACTTATCAATTTAGTACTATGAAAGTTTACATTGCTTATGTCCATCTGATCCAGTAACTTTAATAAGTGTTTAACTCATGATGCTTTCAAATACATGGACATCTTCAATTCTGAATGAATTTTCCTGTGTTCTACTTCTCTTATAAATGGTTGACTAATTACCAGCCAAGAGAAAGATAACAAAGGACTGTCTAGTACTGCTCATGTACGGGACCTTGCTTAAGGGAAGATTAGTCACTTCCCACCTCTTCTGGTTATATATTGTGTTTTAGGTGGCTGCCGTAGGCATTTGTGACAATCAAACATCTACCCATTGATTTAGAATATATTAATATAAATCCTTTGTGTTTTTCTCACTACTGTCATAACTAGTGCAGTACTGTAGTGAGTAAACCCTACTGTGAGCATCTTAACATAGCTAGGTCATTGATTGTAAGTCAACTGAGAAATGTCTGCTCTTTCAAATTACAGAGATCTTTGGCAAGATCAACATGACAGTCGTTAACCTTGTAGATTCCATTAGCTTGGTTTGATTATATGGAATTAAACAGTACAAAGAAAAAAATGAGAATAAAAGTTTTGACTGAGAACACAGAAGAACATGTACGTGTTACTCGATTGAGAATACATAGGAAGAACATTCTGTGTTATCTGCAAATACTGTCGACTTACAACCTAGACTGCACAGTGGCATGTAGCAGAGGTCACGCTCGCTACTTGGAGTTCTCAAACAGTAGACATGTCTATGCCTTTAATGACCTTGCACTGAAAAGGAGTTAGACTTCTTTCCTATTTATCCTTTAATGGAATTGATGTAAGCCTTGCTTCAAATGTTGATAAAAATCCTTTGCAATCACAAATAAAAGAATACGACAATAAAGCTTTCCTGGTATCAATATAAATGGATCAACCCACCATTAGCCTGCAGCTCCACGGTATGAGATGATGCGAAAAACAGTTTGAAGGGTTCATTTCCTTAAACGAGAGAAGTTCACATTATTATTATTATTATTATTATTATTATTATTATTATTATTATTAT
>JADRCD010235322.1:10033-24259 GCA_019843815.1 Montemys delectorum
ATTATTATTATTATTATTATTATTATTATTATTATTATTATTATTATTATTATATGTCACTACAACTGAGATCATTTTTGTATTTGGTTAAGAAGGAATGTCTGTGAACACTGCCCAGAGGGTGTCTCCTTTGCCTTGTGTGGGGTTTGTGGTTATGTCCTCCTTTAGGGGGAGCCTGTGAAGGTGTATGTCCCACTGCCTGGAACACTTCTTGAGAAAGCCTTCTAGCTCCCACAGCAAAACATAAGGTATCTGGTATTTTAAGGGACTGTTAAGTTTCATAATTTTTTTCAGGTGATTTTTTTTTGTAACACTACTTCAAGTTAATCACAATTTCCAACTAAGAAAACAAAATACACATAGCCTATATTTCCAAAACTTTACCTTGAGTTTTTATGCCACCCCAGTATTGATATCTCATAGGAGCCAACCTACGACATTTTTATATTCTCAAGCTCCCGGACCTCTTCTTCCTCAGTTTCTTCTCCCTCCCTGCCTCCCACTTAAGTTTTGGGTGTCTCTGCATAGATTCTGGCTGTGGTCTAGTTTAAACAGGCTTGATAAAGGATGTGCACGCCGTTCATCAGCCAGGGGCGGGTTTTCAGGCCTGCCTTCTTCCTCACCAGTGACGACTCAGATCACTGTAGATAGGGTGAAGGCGATTTTGTATGTTGAATTGTCTACTTCATGACTTCTGTGGAACAAGCCACCATCTCAGAAAACCATGCTGCTGGTTTGTTACCTTAAATGACACATAAATGTCACAGTCACTTTGAGGGACTCCAAAGCCCTAAATCCACTAGAGTTTTAAGTGGAAATTAATTACCGTCCTGTCTAGGGTTTGCAGAGACTCATTTTTGGTTTCAGGAGAACGATTGAGGTAGGGTTGGAAGGGAAGTCATGTGCTACAAAGCCACCTGTGCTGAGTACTAGGCACTTAGTCCTTAGTTCACAGTGGCCAACTGTGGCCACAGTCAGCTAGTGAACTGTAGTAAATGGCTCCTTTCTCTGCTTCACACTTAGGTCAGTGACTTCCAAGCTTCCTCCACTGCCAACCCCATATCTATACTTGGACCCTTATGTATTGATCTCTCTTCAATTCCAATTAGCCTTAGAACTTATATAATTATATCAGAAGATAAAGTGTTGATCAAAGAAAATAGAGACTATTTAGAGAATGATTGTTGATTCAGTTCTTAGTTTATATGTTAACCATACTCTGGAAAGCTATAAACTTTTCTTATAAAAAAACAAACAAACCACATGTGGTTCATTTTTCTATTCCCATTTCTCTTACTTTTAGAGTAGGATTCAATAAAAATAAAAATCCTTAATTTGTAATTTATGATAGTTTGGCTCATTATCCCTGTTTTAATCAAGGTTTTTTTTTTTTCTAATTTGTAATAGTTTGTGACTTTGCTGCTGCTTCATACTTGATTTCATTTATACTCTTAAGTGGTGTGGCCATTTGAATGTTCTGGAAGAACTTGATTACCTGTCTGGCTTACATGGGATGTTTGCATTAGGCGTTTGAAATTTGCAATATAAACGTTGAGCTGGATTGGTAATTTTCAGAGTAATCGGATACACTGAAGTCAATATTGTATTCACACTCAACACAAGCACAGACAGTCTGTGTTCCAGTCGCAGCTCTGAAACGCCGCCTGCGCACTCTCTCCTCATACAGGCTGCTTCATCTCCTCAGGCTTCTGTTTACCAGGCAGAAATAGAAACGCCTCTCCCTTCTAGATGTAGGGTTTTCTTCCACGCTGGAATGAGATAGTTTATGCGGCAATGCCTATTATGGGGCCAACCCTAAATATCAGTGACCTAGCAATAAGTTGGTAAATAGTAAGCACTGACTTTTTAAAATTGATAATAAAATCAATTATTGGTTGAATGGTGCTTTAGGAAGGGAATCAAAAACTGAAACATTATATAGATATGAAGATAACTTTTTAAATACTAATGTGTTATTTGAAACTGCGTAGTGCCTTCAGGACAGAGCAAAGTTTTCATATAAGCTCATGAACTAGATTTCCTTAGGTACTTTCCATGTGCACGGCGCTGTGTGAGACACTGGTGACCAGAGACCAATGGGAGCAGCCTGTCCCTTCAAAAGGCTCCCAATCCAATGAGACTCAACTCTTGAAACCCAAATGTGATCCACAAATGTAACAGGAACAAGTGATTTTTTTTAAGGCAAAAAAGAGTTGAGATTTTAATGAAGAGAACCTGTAGAGTTGGGATGCGAGGGACATGGTTTAGCTGTGAGTGCCAACCAGTGGCAGGACCAGGGTGATGTAAAAGGCCACGCCCAAAAGCCATGATCCACGGAAATGGATGGGAAGGGCATATTCAGGCCACCAACAGCGTAAAGGGTAGTGTTAAGGAACGAAACCATAACAGACTACTGACATCCTCTCTAGAAGCGACAGAGGTCTTAGACGGCCCACAGCTCTGGCCTTTTGTGTTTGTGCAGTTCAAGGGCAGTTTTCATGTAGCTAGAAAGGATCATGAAATACTCTATAAACTTATTTCTGCTACATAGTATTAAGCAAAGGTATAGGCCAGTTACTTGTAAAATGAGCCCTATTTATTTTTGTATGTTCTGTGTACCACATGTATGTAGTGTCTACAGAGGCCAGGAGAGGGCATCAGATGTGTGAGAATTGAAGTTATTCATGCTGGTGAGCCACCATGTGGGTGCTGGGGACCACACCCAGGTCCTCTGCAAGAGCAGCCAGTACTTGTAACTTCTGAACAATGTCTCCAGCCCTGGTTTCTTCTTTTTAATATAGCATCTTATAATGTAGCTCTGATTGCTCTGGGACTTATTATGTAGCCCAGGCTAGCCCCAAACTCTCAGTGATTCTCTGGCCGGCCTCCCTCCGGTTTCTGAGATCAGCAAAGGGAGCCACATTTGCAAGCCATTTCTGATGGAATCTTTTTAAATGAGTAATGAACAACTTTGACATATTTTGAATATTAAACCATCTCAAGTTCTCCAAGCAAGTAGACATTTCCGTGTGCATGTTTGCTCTTTAGAGATAAGTAATAATAGACATAATAGTTAGAAATATTTATAAATCATCTTTATTGATTACTAAATTAAAGTTGTTGTAAGAACTATTTTATGTTTACCTGAAGTTAAAATTAAGGTCTACACTTAAAGGGGAAAGCTCAGGGGTTGAATTTTGACTTATCAAGACTAAAATGCCCCATTGGTTTGACTTCTAACTTACGCATATAAAGTGTATGATCTGTATCACTCGCAGACCTCCATTTTCTCTTTCTATATGCTTGTTTAAGTAATGAAGCCTCTGGACAACATTTTCTAATTGCAACAGAATACAAAATGGAGCCTGGATGTTCCCAGGCAAGAGCAGCAAAGGGCAATCCCCACCTCTCCCCAGGACCCTGTTTTGTCTTAGCATGCCGCTTACACCAGATGGCATGCTGTATATTTGTCCGCAAACTCCGTGCCGTCCCTCGGCCTCACCCCGCAGCACATTATACACAGAACATAAACACTACAGAAACAGGAACTTGGTTTTTATTCCCTGCTGAGCATGCAGCACCTGGAAGATCTCGCTGGCCATTTCCTAATAGGAAGCCATCATTGGCTGAGCAGATGCATGCTAGCCATTTGTGGGAGCTGCACAGTCACTTGCGAGCATCATTCAAACGTGCCAGAGCCAGGTTGTTAAACAGCATAAACAAACGAACAAAAATAAAACCCAAACCAAAACAAAAACCTCTGGTGCTAGGATCAAACATGGCCAATACTCAGGTCAGATCCCCTGGGGAAAAAAAGAGCTGTTGTGAGAGGGTATGCCTGACTCACCGCTGTGCACAATGAGAACTGACACAACGGTAAGCAAGGCAGGATCCTGCTGCAGTGCTGGTTGTCCTTGAGCACAGCAGAACACTGTGTCGAGGAAGGAGGAGGCCCACTATTTCATCTTTCTCTATGTTCATAAAAATATGCAGAAGAATCATTTCACCCTGAGGCTTGAGCTTTAAATCTTCTTACACAAGCTCACTGCTTCTTCAAAACTCGTACTTGAAAGTCAGTATCGCTCTGCGTGAGGAAGTGAGTCTCCCAGCTTCACAGTCACTTTCCATGGGATGCTGCTGCTTATGTGCCAAAGCAGCAAGATATCATGTTTTTCAATGCAACTGGGAGCCAGGGCTCTAATGAGATCTGCAATATGACAACTCGAGAAAAGATCAATCTACATGAGCTGGAGTTGTCAAACCCAGAAATGATAGAAGTCTTATCATTTGTGTTGGCTTTGTTTTCCTCCCTGAAGGGAGAAAGTGGATTTTAGTGAATCTACTCCCCTATCATTCAAAGCTGCAGTTGAAAGAAGTGACATTAGCAAATATTTATAGGTGTATACTGCCTGCCAGCACAGGAATGCAAAGACGATGAAGCTCACCCTTTGAGAGAGTCATAGATAGCAACACAAACACTGGCATCATAGCCTGTTAAACCGTAATAAAAGTGGAAAAGGGTGGACCATGTCTGGAAAGGCCTGGGCAATAAAGGGTATCAAGGCAATAATCAGTTAGGAGCAAAAGAAAAGCAGGGGCAGCTTGGGGAAGCTGAGGTAGGAACCTCCTGAGAGAGTGTTGATAGTTCTCAGCAGCAAAGCAAAGGCCCAGACAACTGCACAAGAAGATCACTGTGCCTTGCAGAATAAAATAAGGAACAATAGCTAATTGGGTATGATGAAGATACAAGAGTCTTTGAAGGACTGTGAGAGACTTTACAAAGGACTGAATGTAGGAGATGCTACTAAGCAGACAACGGTGATGTCTGCCCCCTGCCCTGGACAGCACCTGGAGGACATGAGTTAAATTCTAGATGTGATTAATTTGAAATACCCAGAAAATTCAGGTATAGGGGAGATCCTGGAGTTAGAAGGAAAGAACTCCATGTGGATCAAGATAATGACATATTGGTAATGGGCACCATTCAGGGCAGGGTAAGGACTGCCATGAAACAAACCTAGGAACATAGAAAACACGCCCATAAGGATTGAGCAAGTCCAAGAGGAGTCTAGAGACACATAAACGGGTGGGAGACTCAGAAAAAGGGGACAGAGAGGCAGAAGAATGGCACTGTAGCCATCTTGCCATCTTAGCCAAGAGGAGAGGTGTCCACAGAAGACAATACAGAAACATTGCAGAGATCAAGTGAGACCCAGGCGAACAGGGGCCTGAGGGACTCGGGTGTCTGACAGCAACCAGCAGGCCCGTGCACAAAGGGCAGCACAGAGCTAAGTGGACAAGGAAACATTCTATGGAGACATGTCCTCCTGGGTGAGGGCAGGGAGAATAGGAGCTGAGATACTTCTATCCAATAACTTTCAGCCTGACTCTCTTGGGGAGTAGGGAGAGGAGGAGCAGAGGGGGCATAAACAAATAAACCTATTTACTTGAAATTAATATTATACAAAATGAAAGAGTCCTTATGAGATATAAAAATGTGTTATAAAAATAAATCTATATATCCACTCTATGTAAGCATATACATTATATCTCTATGTTCTTACAGCTTTAACCATGTATATTATAAAAAATATGAAGAAAGTTAAAGCATTGAAAAATATTGTTTCCATTCTATGAGTTGCCACGCACAGAGAAACAGTTCTAAGAACCTGGTTGAAGTTAGCAACTGTGAACTAATGAATCAAATTCCTTTCCTGAAAATTAAAAAACATAGATCCAAACTTGAAGCACTTTCCACGCACACATTTCAGAGAAGTAAATACTCTCTGCTCATGAAGACCCTCCCCTTCTCTTTTCCCCTTAGCTGCCTCGTCTCCTCCTCTTCCAATGGCCGGTCAAGGTAACCTGCATGGGGATGCCTAGATTCTAACTCACACCTCCCCCCTTCATAACAAAAAGACTGCATTTGCCCTCCATTCTCTACTGTACCTGCACAGTCCCAACAAGTCCCATTCTTATCTATTGTTCTGACCCGCTCACTTACCATTGTCCTACAACTCCAAAGAAACACACACTAACCCCGTGAAGACACAAGAATTCCCTAAGTTTATATACTCACTTATAAACTTCTTCCGCCATTCAATGGTGCCTCCAGGCGTTGGTATAGCCTGTCTTGGCCTATGAATTTGTCTCTACAAACTCCGCCCAGGCAGTATGCAGGCACTTGCCCTCTCAGACTGAATGTTCTTTCTGGAACATTGGCTCCTCCTTGGGCAGCTCCGGCTCTGGCTCTTCCCCACCAGCCTCGGTGGATATCCCTCCTGCGTACATTGTGCTCCCAGGAGGATGCTTCTTACAAGCTCTGCACACACGCAGCTGTGTGTTACGGCACTCCACACATGGTATCCTTTTTAGTCTTGACCCCAAAACAATACTAGAGCCTTTTGCTGAAGGGAGGTTATTTTTATAAATGTATTTTACTGCAAATTTTTATCAATTAAGTGGACAAATATTCACAGAGTACCTTATGAGGTCTCATGCTGTCTATATCTAACCAACTGCTTCATAGCTATAAATATACAACTTTTTAAAAAGTTTGAGATTACAAACATTGATAATGCATAGGCATTTTCAGGAAGAAACGAAATTATCCCTATTATTAAAAACACTTACTTGTCCCTGTTATACAAATTGATGCCTTTGTCTTATTTAAATGTCAGAACATTATATAAATGTTTCTGAAAATGTTGTATTTCTTATAAACATACCTAAACATTTCTTGACAGATTCATAATTCTAAAACATAAATTATTAACTTAACAAAGAGGTAACTAATTAATGCATTCACAAAGAAGTTTTTATAAGCCCAAAACTTTCACAACTGACGCATTAATCGACATTTTCAACATTTGTGAGTCTAGCATGAACATTACAAAAATTACTAATTGCTTCTCACAAAAAGGTGATGGAGGAAAATCTTGAAATGATGATAACGCATTGGTTTTGTTGTCTGGGCCAACTTTAAGGTGGACAACTACATATGGGTTTGATACATTTGATTTTTGGTCAACATCTTTAAAATGTTTGTAACTCGTAATCTAACAAAATACTCAATGTTATCAAATCTAACAAACTACTATTTTGTCTTTACTCTGGTTCTGGATTCCAGGAGCTCTAGTTCTGTGTGACACAAAGAAAATTGGCAATTTAATTCTGAAAGAGACACTCTATTCTGAAATAGAGCTGTGTATTGTTTGTCAATGGGAGCACGGTCTGAGAAATACATAATTAGGTGATCCCATTATTATTCCAACATTGGGGAATGTAACTACACAAACCTACAGGTATAGCTTACTCCATGCCCAAACTAAATGGTACAGCCTCCTAGATTCTATGTCCCCTAGGCTACTGTCTAGAGTGCTGCAAGTGTGTATGTACAGCAAGGAGAAATTCGTGTACCTGGACGTGCCTAAATTGTGATAGATATAGTAGGAACATTAGACCATGAGAAAGAACACTCAGCTTTATGTTATGGTCCCTTTGTCTTACATTCCCTCATTTATTGACTCATTGTGGAGAATGACTGTCAAAATGCTAATAGAGTATAGAATTCCAAGAGGTTGGTGAAGAACAATATCTCTATTGTTCCATGACATGCTACCAATCTATTGGTTCTTGGAAGATGTCTACTAAAATGCAGGAAATGAGGTACTGTGTCCTATTGCTTTCTACAAATCATACTGCAGTGTCAAAACTTGCATTGTGCAATCTTACCTTCTTTTTTTTTTTTTTTTTTTTGAAAAACAATCAAATACTTAGAAAAAAAGGCATTCTATCCTTTTGAAGTAAGTATTGAATTCAAACATACAGTTTCTGTGTTTCTTAGGGGAAATTGCATCTTAGTCTTCAAATCCTGTGTTATTTATTGAATAGAATTGTTAGGCATTAATTCTACCAGGTGTTCTGTGAAAGGTACCTATTCTATCTGTTTCCTTTTTTATATCAAGAAAAGTCTTCCTTTATGTATCTTGTTTACAAGATAGGTGACTCGTGGAAAGCCAAGATGACTCCGAGTGACAGAACATGAATGAGTATGATTATATTTTAGATGATTTCACTGGTATTTGGAACTGGTTATTGCAGAGGTTTAAGCAAATCTCTGGAAGTTTAAAAAGGGTTTCATTTTTTTTATTAGCCTGTTCATTGTCCATGATAACGGGGTCTGGGGTAATAGTTTAACACTTGCATCCATTGTGTACTCATTGTCAGATCAGGGCATTAGCCTTTTCCCCATTTTTTAAGGTTTATTTATCTAATACTTACGTGTGTGCTTGCCTGCATGAGTTTGTGCGTACCATGTGTGCACACGAGCGCACAGAGGCCGGAAGGGGATGTTGTATCCCCTAGAGCTAGAGCCACATAGAGTGTTAAGTAACCTAGACCCTCTGCAAGAGTAGTTAGCCCTCTAACATCTGAGTCATCTCTCCAGCCTCATTTCTCTCTCTTATTGTTCCCTTATGTTTGGAACCTTCAAGCTCCCTTCTCCGGATCTCCAGTATCATAGACTGCCACCACAGAAATTTGTACAAAATGTCAGAACTTACAGGTTGTGTGTGTTTTCCTTATACCCTACTCTTCCCCAAATGGATGACAATTTTGTTCAGCTGATTCAGCTCCCAGACATCTACAAGTTCAAGGAACAGAATTCAAGCTTGGGACTATAGAACACTATAAATTTCTAGCCCATTATAATACATTGGCTTTTCCCTGTAGTGGTTGAACTACAGGGAGAAGTCTCTGATTTGGGAGAGAAAAAATAAATAAAACGAGGCTGTACATGTTAATTTTGTTTTCCACTACAAAAGCTTCTCAGAATATTAGTCCGAAATGTTATATTCTTTAAGAGAGAAAATTTAAGTCAGGTATGGTGTGATGCATAACTTTACATACAGGCACTCTAAGGCAAAATTAGAGGGTTGTAGATCTCTGTGAGTTCCAGGCCAACCTGTTCTACAGGTAGCAAGTTCTAGGCCAGCTAAGGTTGCATAGTGAAATCTTGTTTGAGGAGTGAAAGAAAGGAGGGGGAGGGGGAGGGAGAAAGGTCTTTCAAATAGTAAATATTAACCAATGATGTTTATTATCCAAGTTTATATTTAATAACTTCATGTCATTCAACAGCTGATATTACAGTTTAGGTATATACTGGCACTTTTGATTGTCCTGATATTATTTTTCAGTGATTTATTTTCACTTATAATGCTTTTTCCTTTTAATTTAAATGTGGCTTAATTCTGAAAAATAGGTAAGTTTCTTAAAGCTATAAACAAACAAAGTCTTACAAAGTTAGCTCATCTTTAAGAAACTGCACAGGTTGATTGTTTTTAAATCCCTTCTGGACATTATCTCCCAAAGAGTCTGCTCTGGCACACTTAACTTCATCACCACTTCTTAATTTGCCCTAATGTACACAAGCAGAACTAAAGAATACATCCTTACACTCGCCGCTGTCTAGAACACTTCTCCCTGCTGCTGCTGTTATATGTAACTATTTTCATTCTAATTAACTTTACTATGCATTCTTTTATAGAAAAAGGCCGCTGCTCACTGCTATAAAATGTTTCTGCCTGCATGTGCATGCATGCGTGTATATATTTATGTCTACTTCTTCATTAATTTTACTCTTGACAGATATTTAGCTATACTTTTGGACTGCTACAAAAAATACTACTATAAAGGTTTTTAAACATTTTAAAAAATCTTCCATGTGCCTGTATGTGTGTGTGATGTGTATGTATGACATCTATGTGAGTGTTGGCACACATGTAGTTGTCAGAGGTCACACTTGAGTATGGGGTCTCATCTTTCCCCTTGTGTGAGACAAACTCTCTCTGGTCACTGGGTATACCAAGCTAGCTGGTCTGTGAGCCACCAGGGATTCTTCTGTCTCCATTTTCCATCTCAGGTCTCAGATGTATGCTACTGTGCCCAGCTTTTATAAAAGTTCTGGGAGTTTGAATTCGGGTTCTTATACTTATGTAGCAAGCCATTTCTCCAGTCCATACATGCATGTGTGTGTGTGTGTGATGTGTGTGTGTATGTGTGTGAATGTGTGTGTATGTGTGTGTGATGTGTGTGTATGTGTGTGTATGTGTGTATGTGTGTGTATGTGTGTGTATGTGTGTATATGTGTGTATGTGTGTATATGTGTGTATGTGTGTGTGATGTGTGCGTGTATGTGTGTGTATGTATATGTGTGTATGTGTGTATATGTGTATGTGTGTATGTGTGTGTGATGTGTGCGTGTATGTGTGTGTATGTGTATGTGTGTATGTGTGTGTATGTGTATGTGTGTATGTGTGTGTGATGTGTGCATGTATGTGTGTGTATGTGTGTGTGTGATATGTGTGTGTGTGTGTGTGTGTGTGTGCGTGTATGAACAAATTACCTACTTTCTGGAATATGTATTCAGAACTACAGCTGTTGACTCATAGGGAGGATATATGTTCTGTTTAACTGAACTCTGCAAGTATTTCCTAAAGTGGCTACACCAGTCTGCACCCCTACTAGCTGTGTAGAAAGCTCCATAAATAATTCAAGACTTGGCAATTATCCTAGAGTAAAAGTTAGAATGTACAATTCATCATTCAAATCAGTATGAACATTTTATGTAAATGGACTCTAATGAGGATTATGCTTATCACTTATGTAAACAAATTGTCCGGGTGTGATGGTACTACAGCGGGTGTGTTTTATTTGCTTATAATCAATGAACACTAAAGAGTTGGTGGAGTTTATTGCCCAAACGAAATTAATCATCTCTTTTTGCTGAATGCTTAGAAATGAGTGTCCCATAAATGGTCATAGTAAGTGTTCACTCACTCAGGTGGAACTGTAAACAAAACCCTAGTTCCTAAGTAAAAATCCTTTTCTGCTAAGCTAATAAGTTTCTGTTTTTATTTACTACAAACTACATAATTAAATTTTTACAAATTTGAAATCATAATATGAAAAATAAAGTTAAAAAATGGGACTAGACATAGCAATAGATGATGTTCTAGGGCACAGAAAATACCCTGTAGGTTGCTACAATGCTGTATATATCACTCCACATTTGTCTAAACCCAGAAGACCTACAGACACATCAGACACCAAGAGTGGACCCTGATGCAGACCATAACCTCCAGTAATGTTAATATGTCAACGTACGGTCATCAGCTGTGACAAATATGCTAGCTCTCACGAGAGACTGGCAACAAGAGACAGTGTGTGGGGGTGGGATGGCTGTCTTAAGAGAAACTTGTCTTTCTTCCTAATATTTCACTAAGAAAAATCAAAGTCTATTTTAAAGACTCTAGAATAAAAATCCAGCTGTCTAGTTCTGAAATATCAGTAGTCTAGTACCTTATTATGACATTACATGCGTCAGTGTCTCTAGATGGAACCTTTCTATATTGTAACCTTTACACGTACTTACCTGGGGAATGAGGTGATGAAGTGTATACTCTCAGTCGGTTTATCAGTTTCTCTTAGTATTCACATGGACTGGTGGGGACAAGATGGCTACTACTAGCCAATATGGACAGTGAATTAAAGGAGAAAATTATGATTTTTTTTTCCAATACAAAATAATTTCAAGGAATGTCTTTGGCTTCCCAGGCAGTGAAATCAGGTATGGTTGCTACCTTCGTTTATCATTGCTTCAATCACTTCATAATTTCAAAATGTTCAATGAGGAAAGTTTATTTTATAATGAGAAATTTTGTTACTTCTCTGATCTCTAAAAGTACAAAGATAATTTCACATTGTCTGTTTGCATCACTAAAAATACTTGACAGGTATCAAATCTCCAATAAAACCCATATCTGTATCAATTCTCCTGAGGGGACACACACAGTCATGTGGGACTATGTCTGCAAATGTGGCTTGGGGTAGCCACATTTTCAAAATGAGTCTGAGTTGTTGCTATTCATTTCTGGCTTAATTGTTCCATCACACAAAACATATGAGCTCACCCGTGTCTTGTGATATAATCCAGAGTGCCACTCACTGGAACCTGGTCATTTCACAACTGTCTCAAAGCAATATGAAGGCCAGGTAGCTCAGGTATATAGCTCCGGCGCAGATGGCAGCCTTGCAGAGGGAACACAGTAGTGGCCTCTGACACGGGGGTCAGGTAGAGACTCACAAATGCAGTGCCACTCACTGTGGACCTGGGGGAGCTTCTTAGGTTCTCAAAGTTGTAATATATAATATAATACATTTACATGCATACACATGAGTTTACACATATACACACACATACACACTACATGTTACATGCATACACATGAGTGTACACACACACACACACACACACACACACACACACACACACACACAGCTGGTACTTGACTCAGGCTTCCCTTTAAGGTGCCATCAAGACATTTAAGATACACCAGGAAAGCCGAAGCCATCAAACTAAAACCAAATGCACATTTCCAAGTTTAAGGTTTCTGTTTTGTTCCTTTGTTCTTAACAGGGATCCAGACAATTTTTTTTTTGTCTGAGGGAAAAATGACATGTGGACAGTTGTTGTGTGTGTGGTTGTTGACCTGTGTGTGGTTGTTGACTTGTGTGCGGTTGCTTGTCTGCTGTCAGTATTCAGAGGAAAATATTTAATGGGTTTACTTGTCCTAAGCTCTATCACAGAGACGCTGCTGACATAAAGCAATATATATATATAAACTATCACTACAACAGAATTTCCCAGGTGCCTGTGGTCGTACATATGAATGCATGGACAATTCTGAATGGTAGGAAATTTTCACTCTTTGATTAAACTGATTTGTTCTTCAGTCTACAGCTTCCATACCTTAGGAATATTTTATAATTATAATGAAAGAAGAAATAGTGAACTCCTGCTGGTAACTTTAAAAATAGAAAAGGATAATAGAGATAAATAAAAGAAGTGGGGAAAATCTGAGAGCCGAGAGCTGTGAGCAGCTGTGGTCTGCTGAGTTCAGAAGAGCCCCGAAAGGTTGCTCAGGGACACGACCTCGTGTAGAACTTCGCTCTGAGAAAGACACAAACAAGTCTTTGTTCAGACTCCATCATCCTACTCATTGTTTACTTACAGAAAAGTAAAATGTGTCATGGCCCCTTCCAGTGAGCCACTCGTTTTTAAGTAAAGAGGTTTTTCCATGTCCATTTCTAAGGTAAATCAGAGCATTGGAAATGAGTCCGATACTTTTCAAAAGCACTGCGTCTAACTCAGTTTGATTATCACTGTGAGCCGCAGTAATACGTTCAGACTTGTTTTGTATAATTACAAATTAAGAATAAATGGAGGGGATTTTTCCTTTTACATTTTTCCTTGGGACCAGTGTTACCCTGCCCAGTTACTCCAGAGCATAGATTCTGTAGCTGAGTGGGCCATCCTGACAAGGCTTGATGTGTCCAACAGCAATGCAGGCCAGGATGAATGGCAAGGATGAAGCTTTACATTTAGATTCCAACAGGAAATGGAGACGGGGTGGGTGGACATGAAGCAATCAAGGTAATCAAATTAGACTATTCCATTTAGGAGGTGGGATGGTCAATAGTCCATCTTATCTGTGAAAGATACAGTCAAGGCATCTTAAAAGATGTCCAAAAGTTAAGGTAATATGGGCCTTATAAACACACTATGCGCTTTCCTACACGTGCTGTGACAAACTTAACTCATACAGGAGACATTCTCAGAGACTGGCAACAGCTAATAATAAAATAGGGCAGTTTTGACAAGAAGCAGTAATAAATTGCCAGTGTTGCTGCTTTGTGCTTCAGGGCCATTATTAAGTACAATTAGTGTCCTTTGGCCATAAGTACCATGACATATCCCAGTCTGTCTGATAGGTTCTAGGCCAGTGTCCAGCATACAGAGAGCAGGTCATGCTGTACCTGGAAAACCTGATGGCAGTGTGAACTAGTCTTTCCTTTAGCTTGCCTTCAGTGGAAGGTAATTGAACAAACTACAAGGACAATAATATCAGTTTTGAAACTCCTAAGATTGTCTCCTGAAGGAGTTAGCTCTGCAGTCTGTGCCCTGGGGAGATACAACTTCCTCTCTGTAAATAGGGGTAAGGAAGGACCCGCTGCAGGCAGCAAATGCCCCTGCAGTTTGCTTCCTAGTGAATGCTTTATGATGACCAACCAGAATTTCCCTCCTTAATATTTAATAATTCTTAGTTTTATATGACCCTGAATGATTTGGTTTATCTAGTTTCCCTAAAAGAAAAACAAACCCCC
>JADRCD010235323.1:0-25293 GCA_019843815.1 Montemys delectorum
GAAAGTTTGTTTTGTAAACTAGGCACATCGAGAAGTTAAAAATAATCATAAGTCATAAAATTCCAAATTATAACAATATACCATAAACAAACTTACATGAAATGTGGTCTTTCTCTTAACTATCATAAGATTAACATATAGATAAAAGTGGACTGATTTGCACTTCAAATGGGGCAAATCTGGATTTAAAAAAGCATAAGGTTTCTTCATGTTAGTTAGAATGGCAAGTTAAACCTTGTTAACAATTTATCCTTGGGCTTTTCCATCAACGTATTAAGATTTTGACTGCAAGTTGGAAGCCACAGAGTCAACCCATGAATTGAGATAACTACTATAACTGTTTGAAGCACAGAAGTTAGTTTTTTATTCTTTGAATCTTTCACATTATTTGATGTGTGTAAATCATGTTTTGGCAGTAAGATAAGTCCTTTGAGTAAAGTACATAGGTCTTTCAGGCATATGGTAACCATTCAAAAATATTTATTTATTGATGGCTTAATATGATTCTAATGCATATGTTACTCTTAGGAAATAATTATACAGTGGGGGAATTCTGTCTAGACAAAAATAAATACAGAGGGAAGTTGAGCAGAGAACTGGATAAAAACAAAGCTTACATTAATGGTAGCAAATGACATGATTAACACTTTTTCTGGCAGCCTTGCAGCTTGAATTTGATAGAGGAATGTAATTTCTCCACAGAACCAACAGCTGAATTGAATGATTGAGTTTAACTCCATAGTGTGAGGCTATGCTAGTAGATTTTATTTTTTAAAAAAGGATGACATTTGAGTGTGTTCTCAGTGCAATGCATCAATCTGCCATTGAGTTAATGAACTTCAAGCTAAAAATCACTGAGTAACTTGGTGCAGATAACTCCTTCAAGTATCCTTGGGGAGGCAGGATGTGTAGGGAATTGAATGAAAATCTATGTTGACTGACCCCAATGACATAATGTCCAACTTGCATTACAAATCACCAGGAGTCTTTAATGGACTATTTTTAAATAGCTTTAAATGTGCTAATGGTGAATGCAAGTGGTCAGGGTGTTTTTATTTGTCTACTCCTCATCAATGCAGTGAATTCTTCCAGCATCCAAGGGTTACCTATGAGCTTGAACAGCATTACTTTAAATTTTAGCAGGTGAGGGGAAAAGTGCACTTGGCTGTCTTTTGCTTTGTTGAATCCTACCAGCTTTATGAATACTTTGAGAATATAGGATCAAATTGGTTCAACCATAAAATGTGGGAATGAATTAGGAATCAGTGACTCTAAACTAATAAAAAGGTAAATAAACCATAGAAACATCGTTTTCTGTGAGTTCTAGTAGATTTGAATCCAAGTTTACAGTCCAATTAAAATATGATTTTCTGTTTTCCTAAAGGGAAACATAAATGTTTAAAGACTGTTAAACAAATAATATATTAGGAATGATCCATCATAAAAATGAATATATTTCTGAGAAATTATGGAAAACTATGTAGCTGGATAACTTTAAAATATGTAGAAATATCAATAAAAGGAATAGACTAATAGAAATTTCATCAAATGTGGTCTTGGAATATCACGGGAATTACTGGTAATTTCTCAAGTGCAATTTCCTTGGCATAGCTAGAACTGCTGAATTAGAATTAATTTATTGTGAGGTACAACAACTGGATAAATAAAAAGCATTTTAGATAGATCTTATAGAGACAGAAAATTATAAAAACACACTTGACCCATTCTTGACTATCAAAATATACCTTAAAAGAAAAGCATTAACTAGTACAATGTTATCTACAGACTACAATATTGGAAGAAGACAAACCCCTGCCTTCCAGTGAGATACATGTCATGCTATCCCTCTCTGTTATTCTCTAGTAATAGAGAAAACACATGTAATTTAATGCTTCTCGATATTGAGTTATTTTTGACTGTGAATTCTTCCTTCTCCTGTGTTTTACTTGAGTAATGTTTATTTAAATATTGGAATGTGACAAGGAGTTAGTGTGGTCTGAGTTATAAAATCTATCATGGTTTATAACATCTGAGAGTGGCAAGTAGAAAGAAATGGATTAGGATTCTTAGTTAAAGTTTTTAACAATTATCCAAGAATCAAATACCAAAGCTACCTAGGATGAGTTGTTAGATATGAAATCAAGTAGGGCAATAAATTGGGAAGAATATTTAGGAAAATAAGAATTTCCTGTAGAGTAACAATTGCTCAAACTTAGGAGTCTAGCACTCCTAAAATTGTACTAGTGAAATGCTTAAAGATTTTGGATAGCCTCAAATTCATTCACTTTTTATGATTTTTTAAAGTTAAAATGAAAGTAGAAGGGGTATGATGTGCCTTACTTGGTAGTCTGCTTGCTTACTAGCATGTATGAAACTCTGAATTCAGTCCTCAGCATGGCATAAAAGGGACATGGTTGAACATGCCTGCAATCTGAGCACTTAGGAAGTAGAGGCAAGATGATCAGAAGTTTAAGGTCATCCTTTGCTATAGTGACTTCCTGACCAGGCTGTAATAGAAGATCCAGTCTCAAAGAAAAACGAATAAACACAAAAACAAAATTACTATAATGTAACTTTTATTTACCAGGTATAATTGTGTCATCTAAGAGGTTGACTGCAGCATAAGCATTTCTAGTTCTTTCTGAACACTGGCTGGTTCAGCTCAGCAGTTCTAGCTGAAACTCCTTTTCAGCCTGACCAATCCAAACTAGCTTCTCTCAGCTTCTCACTGAATTGTTCTGCTTTGCTGCAAATTATCTCTAGCAATTTGTTATAATCTTCTGGCTCCTTCTTATTTTCTGGCTCCTTCTGTCTTCAGCTATATCTAGGTTGTTCTCTTTGCCATCTGTCTCTGTAAAACTATCCCAGTAAAAGCTGTATCTGAACTGAACTTGGGCAAGCTCCACTGCATTGCCTGAACAAGTGAACTGTGCTCACAGAATTGCCCGCCACCCTGACTCAGTCTGTGTTCCTCTGAAGTTGAATGTTTCCCGTCTGTTCTAATGAGAGCTGTGTATATCTACCTTTGATATGTCATTTTGTCTCAATTAGATATTAATTAGGCCACAGTTAGATATCACTTTCAAACATGGCTGCTTTCTTCTACAAACTAACTTCACGTTCATTGTTAGGGATTAAAGGTGTGCAGCAAGGGTGTGTCTTCATTCCAGCCAGAGGGATTAATGGTATATCATTCTATGCTTATCACATAGACCTTGAAGGTCTGTGGATGTGATCCTTTGCCAGAGCAGCCATGTTGCTTGATTAAAATTCCTCCACAAAACACAACACTCAAAAATAATGTCTAATTTTACTCATCTTTATTTTAAAAAAAAAAACAAGTGTCTGTGAATTCTACAGATATCTCATCAAAAGTCCAAATGGTTGATAATAAATACTTTTGAATAAAATCTAGGATGCTAACAAATGAGATACATAATAGAATTCCTTGAATTAATAGTAAAGATGTACACAGACCTTGGTAAATGTTAAGATATAATCTTAATGGTAACATTTTCTTAATTTAGGAGAAACAAAACAAAACAAACCTCTAGGAAAAAAAAATACATAGGGAGGATGGGTAACTTGCCCTTTCTATTTTTCATCTTTTGCTTCTTTTTGCACCTCAAGAGTAACTGAATAAATTAAGAACAATTTGTTGACCAGAGGAAGAACGGTTTTGTTGCATGTGGATGCTTGGTCATGTATGTGGCTTCCATAGCTGCTCAATTGTGGCCTATCCTTGGGCTTTAGGTGAAGATGAGCTTTATGGAGCTCCTGATCTAACCTTGAAGAATACCAGGAGCATAGTTTGAACTTGGATCCCACCATATGTTAGAGAGTTAAGCAGTTCTGATGCTACTCACTGGGAATCTGATAAATCTAAAATGCATTGCATGGGTGAACACGTCAACTCTATTTGGGCCTTGTGAAGAAGCCTCATCAGTGTCCCAACTTTACTCTATGCTCTTCTTGTCCTGATGTCCTCTAGGATTTAACATTCTTCCTGAACTGTCTATAGAAAGAGGAATAAGAGATGTTCATTAACTTTTAACTACTTGTCCTATTCTGAGAAGCTATGTGCTATTCTCTTGTAGTCATTTCAGTTACAGTATCTTCTATATTTCCATCCAGTTTGATATCATCTATCATAGGCTTGATATCAAGCCTTGCCTACTTCTTGGAAGCCATGTTTTTTTTTCCTCATGGCCTTTTGTAGGACACTGAGTTTTGCACCATGAGCCATGTGTTTAAGACACTGTCCTAAGGACTATTAAGTCTCACTCAATTTGATAATCCTTGCTTTTTCTTCTTTTTTTGCTGAATGTTGGGACTACAAAGTCTTCGTGCACTTTTCAAGGACAAACTCATTCAACATCCTTGATGAAAAAGTTGACTCATTTTCTAGATACACTGTTTCTGAGAAAGGGCATGCAATGTTTATAGGAGAGCATATTTCGTTAACTTTGAGCCATCCAGTAGAATTGTCTCCAAGACTTAGCAACCACCACTATTTGTAAAATGAGACTTATTTATCTATACAAATAAGTGTAAACCTATTTCTATGGCAAATACATCCATGGAAGAAATGTTTCCTTGTGTACCCTATCTAATACATTGGTGTAGGGGTGATGGGATTGCTGGTATTTATGGCCCTTTGTAGTTTGAGAGACTGATTTTGCCCTCTGCATTGCCATGAGCAGTTTTAGCCATGCGGTATTATGAAAGACTTTCTGAGAACAAGGTATTTTTATGCTTCAGCTCATTCTCCACTCCATGTTTCCTGGTGTATACCCAAAGCAAGCTGTGCCACTCTTTTATAATATTCCATTAGCCTTGTAATGGATACAAACATTGCAAAAGTGTTCCTGCTTATGTCTGCCTACCCTTTGACTGAGAATTCTCGGCTATAAATAAGTGGCTATAAATAAGTGTACATAAGGTTATACACGCTAACTCAGGTTTAAAATACCATGGGTAAAATTAAAACAAAGAAAGAAACAAACAAACCATTCATTATGGAGAGCCTCATATTAGTGATATCAAGTACATTCTCATGTACATTGCATTGCAAATTAGCACATTCTTCTTTGGATTTGGTGGGATGAAATTAATGAGTTCATCTTCATTCCTGTATTGGTTTTCCTTTTCTGTGAATGATCAGCCTACCGTTATTATCAGACGTTTTCAGAGAACCTGCTCCATGCTGCACCTTCCTTTCCTCCCCTCTCTTTTCATAATGCAGATAACCTGCTCTTCTATCACTCTCATTTTCCTTACATATGCTTCACAGAGTATTTTAGCAGAAAACGTGCAGGGATACTGTTATTCAAGTGCTCTATAAGTTACTGTCATGAAGTGCATTAGTTTTGTTTCACAAACAGGAAATAAATGAGCCTCAGAAAGTTCTGATGATTTCCCTGTGGCCACATTGGCAGTGAATGATAAAATGAGATCTGAAAAGGGGCCTTATGATTTCAAGCTCAGCTCTCTTTGAAAGGCCCCTGACTATGTCCTAACAGGGAGCTGTTTTCTTTTCAACTACATTATTTGTTGGAAAGTAAGACTGTGAGACCGTAAGCATCTATTGACTTCTCAGGTCGTCATTTTATATCACTTCTGGAATCCATTGAGAGGTAGTAGCAGGAGATCAAACTTTAATCTATAACTGTCTTCAATACTATCATTATTCTTCTTTGCCGATGTCTTGATCTAATTAAATTGTCATCACCCTGTTCAAGTATGGTTACAGGGCATTTTATGAAGTTTAGTTAAAGAAGAGAGAAAATGAGGAATTAATTATCTGGTATAGCAACATCACAGATTTCTTTGTTGACATGCAATTTAAAGTTAAAATCATTTCTAGAAAAGAGCAAAACACATTTTAATGTAAAGTATATCCCCTTGGGAGAAGACATCTTTAAATGCAAGTATATGATTTAAATACACAAACAGTAGTTAGAATTTGTATTTTTTTCTCTATTTTTACTCTGACTTTTACACAAACAAGATTCATTTGAAAAATTCTGAAACACTGACCTCATTATTTATATAATTTTTATGATGCAAGTATAGATGTAACAAGTTAGTCAGAACTGGAATTTCAGAGGATTTAATTTTGCTGAGTACATATTTTTTAAAATTTATTTGTGCAAAGTTGAAACTGAATATAGATGTATACTGCTCATTAAACCAAAATTTTATATAGAACTAAATTGTGGACTGGACTTACTCACAAATAGATGTCAGTCCACTAACTTCTCAAATTCATTATCCTCCTGTTGGCTCAAGTTAAAAATAAGTATGCTGTTATTATGAATAATATTATTATTACAATATCTGTCTTACATGAGATGTTTTTTGAAACTATCAGATCCGTGACTGATCACCTTTATCACAACATATATGCTCTGCTCCTTGATTTATTTGGGGGTTATGTTTGAATAAATTCATTACAAATAGAATTTATGATTAAGTATCCTATGAAACATTATACCTTGCTTTTCTTGTTTTACCTTGAGTGGAACTAACTACAATTGTACATAATGAGCTAACAAAAACATACTTTATAATAACATTTTGAGCCTCATACATGGCTTTGGGAAGTTATATTACCTTTATTGTCACTCTGACAAAAAGAATTTAGAGGAAGAGACATTTATTTCATTCACAGATTGAGTGGTTCCAATCTATGGTCACTTGACTTTGCCTTTCTAGCTGGTGGCAAAACAGAACAAAACTCATTATTGAAATAACATGAAGACCACAGAGGCATATGGGGAAGATGGCTCTTTAGAGAAGAAACTTGAAATGGATGATATCTAGTGAATGTACATCACTTTCACAGTATTATAAAGCCAAAGAAACTCTTAAACTCCTACCGAATTACAGTAACTTGGTAATTATATCTGTCTATATTATTTTTCTCCATAAAATCAGTACTAAAATTTAATATTGTCTATCTTGTCTACCTCTGACATTTCCTTCTTTGATTACTTTAATTTGGATCATTGTAGGCAGTTTCCGTGCACATCAAGGCTCTTGGGTTCTATTATCCATACTGCTGTTCACATAAACATGTTTACATACATGTTCCTCGTATCACTAAATACAAACAATTAACACTATAAAATGTTTACATATCTGTATAATTCCATAGGGAAAAACTCAAAAGATAATTGTAGAATTGAGGAGAGATCTGCCAGATAGAGGAGTGACAGAGGAAAAGAGCGTAGTCAAAACCAGACTAAGGAAAGGACCTTAAATCTAGTAACAAAGTAGATCCAGTAGAAACAAGCAAGACTGGTGCCTTACCCAGTCGTCTTTGGAGACACTTCCTCCAGCAGCAGATGCAAACAGATGTGGAGACCCATAACCAGACGTCATGGGAAGAGAGAGTCTAAATTGGTAGTTCCATCAAATCCGTTCCCTCAAAGCTTGGAATCTTGCAGAAGTGGAGGTGGAAAGATTGTAAGAGCCAGAGAGAATAGAGGATACCAAGAGAACATGGGCCTCTGGATCAACTAAGTTGGGCACAGATAAACTCACAGAGAATAAAACTGTAGGAACAGGGCCTACATGGGTCTATACTAGGTCTCTATACATACATTAATAGCTAGCAGCTTAACATTTTTATGAATCTATTGACTATGAAAATGTGTGGGCCACTGGCTCCTTTGCCTGCTCTTGGGATTCTTTTCTTCCTGTTGGGCTGCTGTGTCCAATTTTGATATGATAGGTTCTACTTAATCCTATTATATCTTATTTTGTCATGTTTGGTTGTAACCCCTTAGAAAACTGCTCTTTTCTAATGAAAGACAGAAAGAGAGTGGATCTGGAGGGAATGAGAGATTGGAGAGGAACTGGGAATAGTAGAGGAAAATAATATAATAATCAAGATATAATGCTATATGAGAAAAATCTTTCAATTAAAAAAATCCCACACCAACAAAATATGAGAGATGAAATTGGTAGGGGTTTAATTCTAGTAAAGTTAGTGGTAGGGTAGAGTGAAGTATAAATATAATCAAATAAAAATAGGGAATTCTAATGAATAAATTAAAATATTATGTTAAAAATGAATTAGTGGCATCTGGGACTTTCTAGTGCTACACTGAGTTCCCCATCCCCCCCCCCCACTGCTACACACCCTCAAAGATCCCAGGACTAAACCACCAACAAAAGAGTACCCATGGAGAGGCCCATGGCTCACAGATGGTTGTGATAACATGTGGTTGATGTGAATTGAACTCAGCACCTCTGGAAGAGCATTCAGTACTCTTAATCATTGAGCCATCTCTCCAGCCTGAAGTGAAATAATTAATAATAATTTTTAAACTATTTATTTGTATATTCTCTCTCTCTCTCTCTCTCCCTGTGTGTGTGTGTGTGTGTCTCTGTGTGTGTGTGTGTGTGTGTGTGTGTGTGTGTGTGTTTGCATGTGTGATGTACACGTGATGTTCAGGTCCCTGTGAAGGCCTAAAGAAGGTTTTGAACTTATTGGAGTTGAAGTTACAGAAATATGTGATTTGCCATATTTGAGTGCTGCGAACTGAACTCCAGTCTTCTACAAGAGCAGCAAGTAACTCTTAACTGCTAAGCTACCTTTCTCACCTAAAACCATAATGGTTATCATTCTTGTTTTCATTGAGAAAGTATCTCTAACACAACCCTTGATTAATGAGAAAATTATATGTTTTATCATAAACCAAAAGAAGCTATTGGCGACAGCTCAGTTTGGGGAGATGTAGACAAGTAGATGCCTAGGGCTTGCTAGGCAGTTGCCTCGTTTACATTTGTGAATTCCAGGTTAATTGAGAGCCCTTTCTTTAAAAACTGGTAAATAATGCTGCTTGAAGAATAAAACCTTAGACTGTTCTGTGCTTACACACACACACACACACACACACACACACACACACACACAAACACTGCTCACAAAAATAAATAAGGCAAATGATACTCAGTGTTCCTTTGTACTTCATGTTCTCTGCTGCCTTCATCCTTATTTCTCTAGTAAATCAGAACACTTCTCTTTTAAGAACCAAACAGCTATGTTTAACATGTACAGCTATGTTTTAGTCTGAACAATTACAACTTTTTTCTTTTCATCTGTGCAAAAAATATCTAGTGACCATTGGTGATATTCTACCTGCATATTTACTTGTATTTTAGTGTTATGCTTTATTTTAGAGCTTTTATAGGAGTCACAAAGCGTTATAGACTAAATACATATCTTAAAACAAGGAATTTCTAAATTAATTTGTATGTAATTAAACCTTTCTTGTTCTATGAATTTTGTAAGAAGGGCTCTATTAAGCCAAGTCTGGTATAGTGTGTATTTTAAATTAAACATTCCATGCACATTTTGTACTCTTAGTTTCAATCTCAAGAAATCTCTTTCCCAAAGTTTAAGAATAAAAATGTTAAGAGAATATACTTTTCCTGAAGAACAGCTATATTCTGACCTCCACATGTACACTGTGACCTATGTATTTTGTGTGAGTGTGTGTGTGTGTGTGTGTGTGTGTGAATGTAAAACTGTTATAAAACAGTTTTGAACAAAAAGATGGAACCATCCATGAGGACCACCTACCTGTTTGGAGAAATTGTTGGCTTTTGCAGTTAATGCACTAGTTTCTGTATTGGTTACCTTGATGCTACTAGGCAGCAGAATCTTAGGTGATAGTTGCAACTTTCTTCTCAATGAATACATTATGAGTTTTCTTTGTATGCAGCATGAGATTAAAAAAAAATAAAGGCCACATATTTAGTCTCTGAGAAACATATACACACACACAGGCATGTACTCATACACACATGCTCGCATGCACACACACACACACACACACACACACACACACCATCATCTTACATCAAGCATTGATAGGAGCATGTGTCCTTAATACATGTTGGAGCATCTTCTGGGCATATATGCAGGAGTGGCATAGCTGGGGACTCTGTAGATTGCTTTTGGCAAGATAGCCATTTTGACTATATTAATCCTGCCAATCCATGAGCATAGAAGATCTTCCCATCTTCTGAGATCTTCTTCGATTTCTTTCTTCAGAGACTTGAAGTTCTTGTCATACAGATCCTTCACTTGCTTGCTTCACACCAAGGTATATCAAATTATTTGTGACTATTGTGACAGGTGTCATTTCCCTAATTCTTTCTCAGCCTGTTTATACTTTGAGTAGAGGAAGGCTTCTGGTTTGAGTAAATTTTGTATCCAGCCACTTTGCTGAAGTTGTTTATCAGCTTTAGGAATTCTCTGGTAGAATTTTTTGAGTCACTTAAATGTATAACCATATCATCTGCAAATAGTGATATTTTGACTTCTTCTTTTTCCATTTATATCCCTTTGATCTGTGAGTTTGGGTCTTGCTGCTGCTGCTGCTGGGGCTGCACAATGAAATAGTTAAAAGGAGGCAGCTCCAGCAGCATATGTAGCAGAGGATGGCCAAGCCAGTCATCAATGGGAGGAGAGGCCCTTGGCCCTGCGAAGGTTCTATGCCCCAGTGTAGGGGAATGCCAGGACTAGGAAGCAGGAGAGGGAGGGTTGGTGAGCATGAGGCAATGGGGAGGGAACAGGATTTTTTGGGGGGGTTGGTTTTTTTATTTTTATTTAATTTAATTTTTTTTCTTTTTTTCAGAGGGGAAACTGGGGAAGGGGATATCATACGACATGTAAATAAAGAAAATATCTAATAAAAAATGAGAAAGGGCTATAAGAATATTAAAAAAAAAGAGGAGGCAATGCATAGTCATGAGATTTTATTACAGAAAAGAGAAAAGAGGCCAGCCATGACCATGTGGGGAGAGAGAAAAAGGAGGAGAGGAGAAAAGAGGAAGACAGAGGGCAAAAAAAGAAGAGAGCAAGAGAGGAAGAGAGAAAGAGAGAAATCAAGAGAGATGGGAGAGCAAGAAAGAGAGGAGGACAAGAGAGGAAGAGAGTAGGGGAGGAAGAAAGAGCAAGAGAGAGAGGAGGGGCAAACCACCTCTTATATTGTGAGGCGGGGCTATCTGACTGTGGTCAGATGACTGGGGGTAGGGTCCAGCTAGAATGCTGGGAGCTTGGGGCATTGTTTACATGACAGAACACACATCTCCTGCAGGGGTAGCTGTGAATATGACTAAAGTTCTATCTAAATTTGCTCCCATCTTCTGTTCCTGTCTATATATTTCCTCATTCCACAAACACTAAATGGGAGGGCATTAGTATGGGGAATCATCAGATAATTTTGTTTTATTTCCTGTCCATTGCAAAAGTGGGATTGCTGTAACAGTGAATCTGTGTACACAATAGGGTACAAGCATGAGAACATGTGCTTTATGCTAAATGTACTATGGTCTGACCACCTTGAAAAGTTGAATCTGATTCCATTGCATCAGTCCCCAGGAGGAGGGATTTGGAAGCACTGCTTAGAAATTGCAGTACTTGATTCCAATTCTGTAAGCTAAGTAGGTGTTTGCTAGGCATACAGAGATGGAAAGAGCTGTATGTCCTGGCACAAGTGATTCATGCAAAGACAAGGTGGCACGAAGTGTCCTGGCATTTCAGAGCAGCTGCCAATCATTCAGCTGTGTGTGGTTTGAGGTTGGGAGTGGTTGCTGAGTGGGAAGAAGAAAGTGGGAAGCCAGATGAAAAGTGAAGCTGCAGAGGTAGGCAAGGGCTGGGACGCAGTGTTCTAGTATCTGATAAGCAGTTTGTGTTCGTTTCAGACAAATGAGATCTTATAAAGGGCTATATACATAATAAAGTTCAAGATGAGCTCTGATTTTTTTTTTTTGATGTCACAGTATCGTTGCTTAGGAAGCAGATTAGGAATGAGTCAAGACTAGGAATTGCTGGAGAACTCTCTTTAAATCATTAATTTCATTAGTTTCAAGAGCAATTATCATTAAAATAACGAATTATTCATTACAACTTACCAGTAAACTTAATTTCTTACTGTTTCCTTTATTATACAGTTATGTTGCTCCAATTAAAATCAGGTAAGCTTATTTTGTTCCCATGTATGATATTACTGTGTGAAAAAATATTTAATTTCTACCAATATCTTTGAAGGTGCTAAGGTTTTCGGTATACTGAAAAGGATGGCTGGCGAGTTCTTTTAGCATTGCTTGACCTTGTTGACATCAACACATAGATCTTTATTCCTTCAGAGTTGTTGATCTAGGTAAGATAACACCCATATTCTTATCAACTGCATCCTTTGTAAGTTACTTGAGTCTAATGTATTTGGAGACTGCAACAAATGAACACTACTGGAGGAGTTTAGGCATAAATGATGCACCCGAAACAGTGCCTGAAAGTAGTCACAGTAACTATTGTCTTTTGAGTGTATAGAATTTTCTAGTTTGTATGTAGTTTTTATGAGTACTCAGTATATCTCATATTAAGTAAACCATTGCAAAGCAGCTATGTTCCCCCAGATTCTGTTTCTACATCCACTGGTGACTATCACAAGACAGGACAATATCAGTACTTAATTCTAGAGAACAACTAATATTTGATCTTTGGAAAATTACAACTGTTGTAGTCTTTATGCATATACAATGAAATACAGTAGGGGTTTTCATACCTAATTTAATCTGAGATCACTTGGGAGAATTTTAGGAAATACTGAGTGGCTTCAGAGTGGCATAATCCAGAGCCACAAGGATTTGGTCTGCATAGCTCAATACACTAGAATTGGCAGAATGACAATGCATTGTCAGAATTGGACCAGTGCTGCTCACAAAGGAGTACTTGAGTCTAGGAACCAGCTCTCAGGCATGGTTAAAAGAATCAGCAAAACAGAATGGATTTGACTTGACCACAGTACGGAAATATCATTTTGCCCAATACATTGTCTTCCATTTTTCTCTTATACAAATATTTTGGTATTTAGATCCAGGATGAATGCCACTACTTTCCATAAAATCCATCCTGATGCTACAACAAGGTAAAATGTCTTCTTAGAGATACTAAATAGTAAATCAATGAAACAGTGTCATATGTAAAAGATGGGTAAAATACTGATATTCTTTACTGTTATGCAGTGTGTAATGTCTGAACATGCCTAATTTCATATTCCTGTAATCTCAGCGTTTGGGTGACAGAGACAAGAAGATCTTTGTGAGTTCAAGGTCAGCCTGGTCTTCATAGTGAGTTTCAGGCCAGCTAGGGTACATAGACTCAAAAAACATTAAAAAATTTATAAAGCAGCAATATATACAACATATAAATGTGATAATGACTAATTTGTAATGTGATATTATTATTTTTGCTTCTATTTCTATTTGGTTTTAAAACCCTTCTGTTTTCCCTCAGCACCATCACCAGATAGTTATCATCTTAAGAGGCTCAAATGATGAATCTTATTTCCGTTTGCATTCCCTGGTCAAATCTGCAGTGGGTGTCTGCTTGCTGTGATTAGGATGGGAAGGAAGCAGCTGCACAGAGGGAAGCGCTGGCAATGAAGATTTTGTTTTTTACTTTTTTTTTTTCGTGTTGGGAGAAATTGCCCATATAACAGGTGTCTATCATCATCATAAGTGTGGGAACATGCTATTTTTATCATGAGGAGGGCCAGATCTGGCCTGTAGGCACTCATCTGAACTCACAGAGAAGTCAGCTGTCCTCAGAATGGGACAGCCAATGTCTTTTCTGAGAGTCTACATTTTTGTTTTCCTTCAATTGCTCTCATACGTAAAACTCCGACACTTCAAACACTTTTACCAGTCTTTGCCCCAAATCTTGCCAACATAAACATAACGCTTGGTTTGACACAATGCAAAATTTCCATTCAAAATTAAAACAGTTGATTGCCGTTTAATGCCTCTAATCAAAAGTAATAGAGGAAGTACTTTCAGCCACCGAATAACACAACCATGTCTGTATTCTCACATTCAACCCTAAAAACATCCCGTGGTGCCTGAAACACGCTCACAGTTTAAATACATTCAGAGTGTTCTTGTGCTCATGGAAGCAGACATCAGCAACAGGCAGGATACTAAAAGCTTTGTTTCTGGTTTTTGTCTGTTTGCTTTGTGCAGGATCTCATGATGTAGCCCTGGGTGTCCTGGAATTCACTATGACCAGAGTGACTCAGGACACAGAGATCTGTCTGCCTCTGCCTTCCAGTTGCTAAAATTCTTGGTATGTATCACCACACCCGTCTATATCGTATGTTTAAATTGTGCTATTTTTATCTGTGTGTGTGTGTGTTTATGTGCACGTCTGTGCACATGCTCATGTATAAGTATGTGAGTCAGGGAATGCATGCTGTAGCATTCATGTGAATGTCAATGGACAACATGAGAGAATCAGTTTTCTTCTTCTACAATGTGCGTTCTGGGTATCAAAATCAGGACATTAGGCTTGCCAACAAATGCCATTATTTACTGGGCCATCTTACCCTCCCCCTCTTCTATCATTTTAACAAAAAGCGTCTAATTGTGTAGAATAAGAAAATCTCTTAGCACAAACATTCCAAAAAGGCATGGAACTGTGCCCTGTACACCGATACAGCTTTGTGCACTTAGAGTTAAGATGGCATAGCAAATGACTCCCCTTCCAACCATTTAGGTCATGAGAACCCACTTGCTGTGAGTTCATAGCCTTTTAATTTAGCAGTGCAGCTCCCCTTCCTAAAACAGCATGAAGCAGGCAAAGTATGACTATAAGAAAAATACAATGTGCTGACTGCTGTACTTCCCTCTTTGTGGTGGACTGCTGCACAGGAATGTGAAGGAGGAAGAGAATGAGACTACCAGACACCAGTGGGAAGCAGAAGGAGGGGTTTCAAATCCAATGCAAGGAGATTCCCAAGTTCTTGCGGGTAGAATAGGCAAGTGCACACTTTATGATTTCTTCTTGGTAATTCAGGATAAACTTTCTTTTCCTTTAGTTTTTAAATTATTTTCTGCCAATAGCACATTCTTGTTCATCTTTATATAACAACCTTTATTCTTAGCTGCGCTGTGCTCCGCTCATGGCGGGGTACTCAATAAATGCTTTACTTCATTTGAGAGCATTATCTAAAGATTAATTCTCTGGTTAATTATATGTCTTCTATTTTTAGTAGTTACTGAGAACAAGAACAGCATCTTTGTATCATCTAGGGATGTTACAGAGAGATCATTTTACACACCAAATCAATCTCTTTGAATTTGGTTTTATTATATTAAAATCAAAGGAAGTGTTTATTTTTAGTGGGATTAATTTAATAGCTGAAGTCAGTATACATTTATTCATTATTTACTATAGTAAAATTTCACCTTTTCCACAAATATATAGCTTTTGCTGCTTAGAGGGATAATAGAATTGAACTTAAATCTTCTCTCTTCCTCTAAGGTTTGTGAACTTTCTATTAAAATTACTGAAATATCTTTCCTAATTTTTCTTTTTCTATTTTTTCTGTATGTTCCAACATCTTCCATGAACTCTCTGTTACTGTCTGCTTTTCCTCAAATGCCTTGCTTTGTTCTGTATTTCTGATAAGGCCTGCTATAGTCTGATGCATCATATATCAGTAAGCCAGGCTGTTCTGAATCCATGATATTCACAAAGGGTATGGACCAGGAAATCTACATTCTATGCAGCAGCAACAATCATCTTTCAAAACAAAATAGGCAATTTCTGTGTTGTGCTTAGCATCTTTCAGTAGCTTCTGCTTGAAGTCAGAATCAGATCTGAGTTTCTCACCAGGATGTGAAGGCATACATCATTCACTCCTCCTTGTTCCTCCCTCTTTACCCTTTCTTTAACTTCCTAGAGCATCACATGGAAATGTCAATAGCCTTTTCTATTCCCCAAATCCTCTGACGTTACTGTCTATTGCAAACCTTTGAAATATTTTTTCCTTGTGGCTAAAGTGCTCCTCCTTTGAATCTTGGTGTGGCTAGAACCCCAGGAAAATGTTCAGGTCTTGGCTCCCAGTTTATCATTAGAAGGAGCCATTGCTAGCTATCCACTTGTAGAGTTATCACATTGCAACACTCTTCTGATATAGTGTTGGTCTTGCCCCTTTGTTGTATTGTCCCTTCAGGGGCAGCTTAAATTCTATGGAAACATATATTTTGTTAGTTTTATTTGCACAACATATTTAAAATATGAACAATGAAGTAATCGAAGGCACGAATGGTTGAGGTGGGCAGACTTTGACACCTGAAGAGCAAGAAAATGCATTTAAAAAATCACATGATTCGTGGTAATGTGTTCTAAAGATAATCTCCTGTCAGGACAAAAGAACCCAGTCTTCAGTTTCAAACAGAATGAGTCATTTTATTGATTATCTTCTCAAAAGTAGTACTGAGGTTGTTTCTGTTTTCTGAGATATGCATGGAACATTTGAGAGGCCTGGCTCCAAGCATCAATATATACAACCCTGTCTGCCAGTCTCATAAAAAGACAAGAGATGTACTAATCTCTAATCTGGTTCAGGATTTTAAAATATGTCAGCACGTGAAAAAAAGACTATGAATTTGAAGGAGAGTGGGGAGAGGCATTAGGGAGGGCTTAGAAGAGATAATAAAGCTCTAATATTACAATTTTGAAAATAAAAGAAAGTAAACTAATTTAGTGAATGACTGGAGACTGTATAAATATATTCGTAGGATTTAATGTATTTTTAGGTCTATTAGGTTGGTATCTACAAGGAATAATCTTAATTTAAATTATCAACTCTGAGAACTGGCAAGAAACATGTTGAAATTCAGCAGGAAAAGGCCAGAGCTATTGTTTTCCTAGGAATTGAATTGTGTAATTTTGTATATATTAACCTTCCAAGGCTATTCTAATATATTTTGTGCCTGATTTATGTATTATGGTAGACAGACACCTGTATAATGTGATTTCAACTTAAACATTTCTTGTAGAATGGGAAAATAAAAAGCTTCCTGACTACACATCCTCATCCCACTATATTGTCAGAATGTAGCCCATGCACTCTAAAATTGTATTATTGTGGATTTATTCACTTGAATTTGTGTTTTCTCATTCTGGGAACTTTTAAACTAGTTTCTTAGTGCTAGGATCCATTTGTTCTGAATGTAGACAATGAGAACAGGGTAGTAGAACCTTGAAAGGTTTTGGGTAGAGGCTCCATAGGGCTGGCCAGAGTGCTCACTCCCTGGATATGAGGATAGTGGGAAAGAAAAAGTTTGCTCTGCAGCCACTAAAGCCTAATTTACTTACTTTGTAATTAGGCCTTAGGCAGACCCTGTCATCACACTCCTATTGGTACCGAGCCCAGATCTGTAGGGACTGATTAATGCTGAGTGCCTTATGGTTCTTACGTTTGATGATCCTACTCATGTGTCCCACTATCATGTTCCCTCTCTTCACTGCCGTCCCACACTGGTGAGTCATTGTCACCTTATCTACTCTGATTCCAGATCCTTTGCCTCCACACATCGATACAGCTGGTCCTCTCCCACCTTGTAATTGGGCAGCCCTTTATCCGAGCCACCAGTTTCTACTCTTTCCTATATTTTTAAAATGAAAAGGACCGAATATATGATCCTGTCAGAATAAGCTGTGCTCATAATAAATTGAACTGCCATCCTGAATGAAACACACATCCATATAAAAATTGAAAGATCAGAGTCTGAAAGTGGGCAGTGATATATTCAGCCAGGCTTTGAATACTTGGGACAGACATCAGGGACAAAGAGGGTAACAGAGGAAACAATAGATGTAGAAATAAATGCCCAGGGAAGTTGAGACATGGCTTTTAAGATGTATGATAAGAGCAACGGGAGCAGGTGGCAGGTGAAGAAAAGGCAGGAGACCCTCTGCTCATCTTCTACTAACTCTCATTAAAATAAAAAAGATTAAAGGCAGAGAGATAAAAAATGACTTAAAAAGAAGAGTGAAATTGAGATGCAAAAGTAAACTTCTCATTGGCCTCATTGCCTCTCCCTTCTTCCAACTCCACATCCTTCACATTTATTTCTGACAAGTCAGTTTCCAGGGTTGATACTAGATTTTGAATTTCATAATGCAAAAATTCCTTAACATTCTTTATAATATGGGCAATTAGCCATGTCTACACTGTATAATACACATCCTGATGCTTTATTGTCTCCCAGTATTTGCCCATTCAGTTCTCTCTTTCTCTTTGAATGACTTTGCTCACTCATTATCTACAGACACTTTAAGTGTACCAACATTTTTAGGGTCATTTCAGTGGGTTTTTCATGACTCCATCAAAGTGAATGTGTCTTTTCTTGTTTCACACCACCATGAAAAATATTCTTACTTCCACCTTCTATATTAGCTATCACTTACCTTTATTGTGTGAAATCTCTTTCCACTAAAGGGACTAAGCTTGTGAGCGCCACACTCAGCTTGCTCTTTATAGCTAATACAGTTATTTGCAGATACAGACACTTTTCCTTTCTTAACACACGAACTGATGACCCATGTGTGTAACAGGAAAACAAATTTTGTTTAAATAAGTTACTGTATACTGAGCCCTCTGGATTTTTTTTTTAAAGAAAAGATTTACTCGTATATCTATCATCTAGTAATTTATGTTTCTAGAGAGACAAGTAGGCTTCTGAGAATTGTGTTGTTTGTACAGAATCAGGAATTTTAGATTGTCATATCTCCTAAAATAGAAGACTATGTGATTCATTTATTGGCTGTTTGTCTTAAACAAACATAAAACAGCCTTTCTATTAATGATAAAAGAACATAAACTTATCATTTATGATTGAGACTTAGAGTCACCTAAAATCAGACTCTGGAGAGATGCTGCTTAGTCATATATATATATTTAACCAAAAGTTTTCATATTATATATATGAGAATGTGGTTCACACTGGTTCATAAATTTGTGGAATGGTTTATAATTTGGTAAAATCAACAAGAGTTTGTAATTGAATTAGAGCACATGACACTGCACCACTGCCAATATTATACAAAACAATATGAAAATACCTTATAGAAACAGGGCAGGACTTTAGCAGGCTGATAGGATTGTTATTTGAGGAGACACAGAGCCAATTTGTGCCAACATCATCTTGTCAAGACAAGATTGCCCTCCTCCTCAGGGTGTGTTTTGTTTCCATAACCCCATTTCCCAATGACTCTCAGTCTGTGAAACTTCTGTAATCTTGCCAGGATTGGGCTTGAGATTTGGACACACACATATACACACACACGCACACACACATACACACACACACACACACACACACACACGCACACACACACACACATATACCTTCGTTTTGTACAAAAGAGTAGTTATCATTTTCATTCGTTCATATACAATGTTACCTTGGTGGACAGAGAGATGGAAGAGAAAGGGAAAGACAGGAATCTACAATGTCAATAAAACTAGATGACAAATATATTCTGCAGGAAACAGTGCTCTGGGACTGTCTCTGGTAAAATACTAGTCATTTACATAACAATGGTTAAAAAAACCCTCTTAACAAAATGCCTTAGTGCTTAAATTACAAACTTAAAAAAAAAATTGACTCTACTAGAACACAATGGATTGGTTTTGAAAGTTAACAGATGCAAAGTATTTGTAAAAGAAATAAATATCCCAACTTCAGCAAAGTAGCTGGATATAAAATTAACTCAAGCAAACCAGTGGCCTTCCTCTACACAAAGGGTAAACAAGCTGAGAAAGAAATTAGGGGAACAACACCTTTCACAATAGTCGCAAATAATATAAAATACTTTGGTGTGACTCTAACTAAGCAAGTAAAAGATCTGTTTGACAAGAACTTCAAGTCTCTGAAGAAAGAAATTGAAGAAGATCTCAGAAGATGGAAAGATCTCCCATGCTTGTGGATTGGCAGGATTAATATAGTAAAAATGGCCATCTTGCCCAAAGCAATCTACAGATTCAATGCAATCCCCATCAAAATTCCAACTCAATTCTTCACAAACTTAGAAAGAGCAACTTGAAAATTCATCTGGAACAACCAAAGACCCAGGATAGCCAAAACTGTTCTCAACAATAAAGGAACCTCTGGTGGAATCACCATCTCGGACCTTAAGCTGTACTACAAAGCAATTGTGATAAAAACTGTATGGTATTGGTACAGTGACAGACAAGTGGATCAATGAAATAGAACTGAAGACCCAGAAATGAACCCACACACCTATGGTCACTTGATCTTTGACAAAGGAGCTAATGCTGGCTCAACTGGCAGTTAGCATGTAGAAGAATGCAAATCGATCCATTCTTTTCTCCTTGAACAAAACTCAAGTCCAAGTGGATCAAGGACCTCCACCTAAAACCAGATACACTAAAACTAATAGAAAAGAAAGTGGGAAAGAACCTCGAGCAAATAGGCACAGGGGAAAAGTTCCTGAACAGAACACCAATAGTTTATGCCCTAAGATCAAGAATTGACAAATAGGACCTTGTAAAATTGTAAAGCTTCTGTAAGGCAAAAGACACTGTCAATAGGACAAAAGTGCAACCAACAAATTGGAAAAAGATCTTTCCCAATCCTATATCTGATAGAGGGCTAATATCCAATATACATGAAGAACTCAAGAAGTTAGACTGCAGAGAACCAAATAACCCTATTAAAAATGGGGTACAGAGCTAAACAAAGAATTCTCAACTGACGAATACCGAATGGTTGAGAAGCACCTAAAGAAATGTTCAACATCTTTAGTCATCAGGGAAATGCAAATCAAAACAACCCTGAAATTCTACCTCACACCAGTCAGAATGGCTAAGATAAAAAACTCAGTTGACAGCAGATGCTTGCGAGGTTGTGGAGAAAGCGGAACACTCCTTCATTGCTGGTGGGATTGCAAACTGGTACAAGGACTCTAGAAATCAGTTTGGCAGTTCCTCCAGAAATTGGGCATAGTACTACCAGGGGACCTAGCTATATCACTCCTAGGCATATACCCAGAATATGCACCAATAAGGACACTTGCTCCACTATGTTCATAGGAGCCTTTTTTATAATAGCAAGAAACTGGAAACAACCCAGATGTCCCTCAACAGAGGAATGGATACAGAAAATGTGGTACATCTATACAATGGAGTACTACTCAGCTATTAAAACAATGATTTTATGAAATTCTTAAGGAAATGGATGGATCTGGAGAATATCATGCTGAGTGAGGTAACCCAATCACAAAAGAACACACATGGTATGCACTTTCTGATAAGTGGATATTAGCCCAGAAGATTGGAATACACAAACTACAATCCACAAACCACAAGAAACTCAAGAAGAAGGAAGACTAAAGTGTGGATACTTTGTTTCTTCTTAAGAGGGGGAGCAAAATACCCATGGAAGGAGTTGCAGAGACTAACTATGGAGCAGAGACTGAAGGAAGGGCAATCCAGAGACTGCTCCACCTGGGAATCCCTCCCATATTCAATATATTCAATCATCAAATCCAGACACTATTGTGGATACTAGCAAATGCTGGATGACAGGAGCCTGATATAGCTCTGTCCTGATAGGCTCTGACAGGACCCTACTAATACAGAAGTAGAGGCTCACAGCCATCCATTAGACTGAGTACAGACTCCCCAATGAAGGAGTTTAAGAAAGGACCCAAGGAGCTGAAGGATTTGCAGCCTCTTAGAACAAATAACAATATGAACTAACTAGTACTGTCATAGCTCCCAGGGACTTAACCACCAACTAAAGAGTTCACATGGTGGGACTAATTGCTCCACCAGCATATGTATCAGAGGATGACCAAGTCGGTCATCAATGGGAGGAGAGGCCCTTGGCCCTGTGAATTTAGTCTGAATCTATTGCTTAACCTTTTCTGGACATGTATGGTTTATATGGCAGTTTTCAAACATTTGCTAATCCAACACTGGATATTTAGATAATATATGACTATATAAAGTCATAAAGTGTGTGTGTGTGTGTGTGTGTGTGTGTGTGTGTGTGTGCATTAAAGAACATGTATGGAGATTAGGGGTCTAAATGAAGAAGTTAGTTATTTCCTTCCATCATAAGGGTTCTAGGGATTGGGTTGAAGTCTTCAGGCTTGGCAGCAATCACCTTTATTCCCTGAGCCAGTCATTATAAGGTACATTGTTTCCTTACATTTAAGAATTAGTAGCCTTTTAAAAATGTAAATATCTAGATTATTTTCTGAAATCATAAAAGACTGTACTCATCCTGTTGGTAAGAAATTTAGAGCCACAGAATGCCAGACTGCCATTTCTCATTTGCCACCTCATGCTCATTCTCTTACAAAGGTCCTTTTCAACAGTTTAGACAAAGTCAAGTGATGTACTCCAAGTCACAAAGATTAGATGCAGGTCTACTGTCCCGAATAAGGCTCATGAAAACTAAATTATTTTGCTTCCTGATTTATAAAGTGGTTATAGTATATTCTCTGCTAAAAGACCCTAAATATGAAACATTTCTCCAGAGGAATCTCAAGTTTTTCAAACTTTGCCAGTAAAATCTTAAGCTCTTTCCAGTCTGTTGCCAATATTTGTTTTCTTGGCAGGAGCTCTGTTTTCATAAAAAAAAATGTGGGGAATTTGATTCAATTTGAACTATGTAAAATATTATCAAAGTTGCACACTTTCAGTTTGCCAGACCCAAAGCAAAGGCACTTGTTAGTTCAGAGTGAGTTGGGCAAATATGGCAACCACTGAGGGAGCTCACTCTAAGGCATTTCACAAGCCTTTAGTGAAGGGGAAACTCAGATTAGAGCCTCAGTGGTTCACTACTGACCATGATATTCAAGAAGACTAAAACAGATCAGTCATTGCCAGGAGCCATGACAAATGTTAGAAAAATGCCCGGTTTCCCTCAGGCCAAATATACTCAGTATCAGGGATGCAATGGTATTGTGAGCCAGTGGCAGTCTAGTTTGTAACCAGTTCCACCATGATGAAACACCAGAATCCCCTGCGATGTGATTACACTGGTTGGTTTTCTAGGTGTCTGTTGTTACTGTTCTTGACTCAAGGGCCCTATGGTGGACCAGTTTTTCATATTTTACTTGGGTTGGTGGGATTTGCTATACCCAGAGTCTAGGAATTCTGGGAAGCTTGTCTGAGCTTGAGAAAGCAGTATAATCCACATCTTTTATGAAGTTAAGAAAAGCCAGAAATATGTTACCCAGGTAGACATCACAGAAGTGTGGTCCTGCTTGGGTAGAACTAAATGTCTAGGAATAGAAAAGGTAAGCCTAATGATTACATCAATTTGTCTCAAGACTTAGAAGAGAGGCAAAGGCAACTGGTAAAGAACAAATGTCTCATCTATACAATGGATTACTTCTAAAGTTCATTCAAATGTCTTAGAGTAGCAAATATTTTTTGAGATATTTAAAACAACTGCTCCATCCAAAGTGCACCATTTTGCTTCGAGCTACAGTATAGTTTATTTCATCTTATGCAAGGCTGGAAACACACATGCTTTGATCTTTTTTTGGTCTCTCTATTCAGTCACATTTTCCAGTAGCTGATCATGATGACACTGAGCACTGGTAAAACTGTCTACTTTGGTCATTTTCTTGATTGATGTAAGTTACATCAGTCTAACAGTGGTTGATATCAGCGGTTATGCTGGCTGGAAATAATGGATTGACTATGTCACAATTCATGTATCTCATAGTGAAGATAAGAATTTAAAAGATAGGTTAAGAAGAATGACCAAAATTCCCATTTAAGTAAGGTAAAAATTAAAGCATTTTAAGGATTAAAAATATTAAATCACAAATTAAAAATTTTGTCACAAATTGGTTGATTTAAATCATCATCTTCTCTGAATTTTTGGCATTATCAGTTAAGAAATATTATAATTCTGCTGTCTTTAATTTTGGATATGGTATTTATAATTAACATGTTATGAAAGTGAAGTTTTTGAGTTTTGGGACAAGAAATCATTGTCCTCCAATACAGAATTTTAAAATTTACCTAAGGCTAGTGTCGAGAAGTGTTATAACTAGAAGTTTGTGTTCACATGTTTTTAAATTTCCTTTAGGAGATAGTAAAACTGTTACTGAACACACACACACACACACACACACACACACACACACACACACACACACATACAGAATAGACAAAATTCTGTTTCAGCGTTTCCAGTTTGATACATTATGCTCAAATTACTTACTGAATTAAAAATAACACTTAATAATCTAATGGATAGTCTGGTTGATTTATTATTTTAATTAGTTTAAATTAAACCCTATTTATTGTATGAATGTGTTTGTAAAAGTACATTGAGGTTGTAGTCTTGAACAAAGGAACCATTGCCATGAAATTCTTTCTACCCTAAAAAAATCTTTAGGTATCTTAGTAATACAAAAATAGGCATGTGCCCAAGTACAAATGTGTACACACTATTGCTTGAGGTATTATAAAATTTTAACAATTTTTACAATTAACTACCTGTTGAAAAAAGTATTAATATGACATTAAATTCATGTACTTCAGAAATATTATTTATCAATATTAAACATTATTTCTATGCACATACATAGAAATTTTCTTTTTTTCATACAATGTATTTTGATTATATGATGTCACCTTTGCCAAATATTCCAAAATTATTCCATTCTCCCTACCTACCCAACTACATGTTATTTTTGTCTCTGTCTCACAAAAAAGAAAACAAATAGAAATTCTAAAAAAAAAAAAAACCTAAACCCAAACAACCTAAAAAGAAAATGACAAATCCTCCCCAAACTTAAAAATCTCACGATCTCTTAGAGTTTGCTTTGTGTTGGCTAACACCTTTTAGGAATGGGTCCTGCCCTGGAGTGTGGTTGATAGAGCCAGTGACCCTCCATTAGAGTAAATTGATTTCCCCTTCCCTGGCAGATATCACTTGCAAATTGATGTCATTAGGAGTCATTTTATTGCTATATTTCTTTAGCAGAATATGATTTGTTGATTTTCCCCTATAATCTATCTAGTCATGTATTCTTGACCACATTAGCAATGTTGAATATTGGGTGTAAAATATTGGGGTCATCTGGAACGGACCCCAAATATAATACAAAAATATATCCCCCAAATTGTATTACTTCTGCACAAATATATCTTGCAGGCAGGTCTTTGTTGTAGATTACAGGGTCTGTAGCTGGATGATATTGATCACATTTCTCTTCTAGTAAAGAGCAAAATATATTCTAAGCCATGGTTAGTACACAGCAATAGCCTACCAGTGTTTAGGAGGTTCTATGGGACTATTTTCACTAATGATTCAACAGGACGAAATCCATTCCTGGCACTTGAGCTTTAATTTGGTCTAACTGGGGCATCATCTCCATATTGTATGGTGACTCTAATAAATTCCTTTCTTATATGTATGTATTTT
>JADRCD010235324.1:0-13241 GCA_019843815.1 Montemys delectorum
GACTGGCCAGTGAATCTCAGCTATGTCCAGAGGCAGCCAGCCCTAAGAAAACTGGATCCTCATGAGGGTGGACAAAAGATAATGGGTACTAAGAGAATGTATCTTCTGGGTTAGCTGGAAGGCTAATAAGGATGGAGATGTCATGATACAGATTTAAAAAAAAAAAAAAAAAAGCTTGTCATAGGCAATACCTATTGCTATGGAATGTCACTGCACATTGGACCATTGAGTGTCAGAAAGTCATCTCCCATGGCTGGAATGCTTTTAGGGACCATTTCATGGGCTGTGGACCCCCTACTGCCTGTTGTAGCTTCTGTTGATGGAAAAGAGAAAAGTGAACGCTTCCCTTCCAAAGAATCACTAATGCCATTTATGAGAGCTCCGCCCTCATAACCTCATTCATCTAAGACCTCAAATACTATCATGTTGGGGCTGGAGTTTCAATACATGAATGTGAGTAGCTCCCAGACAGCCTATCTAAAAATTTGTTCCATGAAATGAGAGCATAGAGAATGTCCATGTTCTAAAACAGTTCATGATTTCATGTACGTGGTAGAAACGGTTCTGTAAACCAATCCATGGGCATTTGACTGTAGCATCCACAAGTCTAGAAGCTTATATACACAAAAGGTAAAAAGAAAAATAAGTGTACTCACCACATAAAGAAAATAAGAATATTTTAATACTAAATTCCATGAAGAAGACCCAAGGGAGTCCTGGTTAGGATGAGGAAGAAGTATTGAGAAGGCTGTGTTCCTATCCTCAGATGTCCTACCCTTAAGTGATACCTACAGGGGTCACTTGGGGATCTCTGGGTAACTGTCTTCCTAGTCTACCTGTCTACCTCTTTCACTCTGCCTTTGACATCTGGCATAAGGCTCATCTCCTACTCTCCCTCACCCCTGTTTTCTCTTTGAATCTTTAGCTTACAACTGTTTTCTTGATACTGCTTCTTATTTGGTTTGCTTTTTTAAAATGCCTTTTGTATAGTGTTATAGAGATGCATAAATCATAATGTGTGCACTTTGGATGGATTTCCACATATATAAACATCTATATGACTATATCCCAATCAGATGTCATCCTCAATCTCTTTCCACCTTAGTTTTTGAGAGAGTATCTTGTCACTGAAGCTGGAGCTCTCTGATTCAGCTAGACTGCAGGCCAGCAAGCTCCAGGAAGCCCCTATCTCTGCCTCTGAATCTCCAGATCTGGGGTTACAGGGGAACAAAGTCACATCAGTTTTCTCAGGTGGGTTTAGGATGTAGAACCCAGGCTGTCGTGTCTATGCAGCAACAGTTACTGACTGAGCCATCTCTTCAGCCTAGTTCCTTCTTCTACTGGGAAGTAAAGCGCATGTATGGGAGCCAGGCAACCATTCTACAAACCCTGAAAACAGCTCTATGGTGTGATTTCTTGAGGTTAACGATCTAAATAAATCGCCCTTGTCTTGCCTCTGCTAAACTGCTTGAAAAATGATGTTTTACAGCCTGCATAGATCAGGTTGGTCCTTTCTTCCTTTGAAAGTTTTCCTCAGTAGAAATTGTCATGCTACCTAATGAACCAATATTAGTTTAACTACATGTTGTTAATTAAAAGCAGAGATTTATACAAGCTTTTCCCTTAGGAATAAAAGTAAGAATATCATACTTCAAAGTTCCAGAAGCAGAAGAGTGGTCCCAGGATTTACAAGCCTCCGTTAATGGCTATGGTGAATTTTCTTTTAAGGGTGTCTTACTCTGGAGACCTCATTCTATTTCCAAGAAAGATCTGACTCCAGATGACCCTTTATAGGCCAGGTCATTTAGCTTTTACGTGAGAGGAGATTTTTTTTTTGCCTAGATTCTCAGTCTCTCACTTTTTTTTTTTAATCTCAAACCATTTTCCTGGAAAGCCACTTGAATTATGTTCACAAGAAAGAGAAAGCCAGGGCTGAGAGGCTGTTTCAGTAGGCAAAGAGCTTGCATATAAATCTGACAATCTGAGCTCATATCCCGGCATCCACAACAGGTGGATGGAGTAGCACACAGGGGTAGCATATGCCCCTATAATCCTAGTGTTCCTGTGCACATGTGGGAGGCACAGGCAGATGCGTCTCCAGAAACTTACAGGCCATCTATCCTGTCATATGCAGCAGTGAACAACATGAGGGACCCTGAAAATAAGGCGGAAGGTAAGGACTGACCCTTAACTTGTTCTCTGACCTCACATGCACTTCTTCTGTAGCACATATGCACACATATGAACACACATACACATATACACAAAGCACAACCACACAGAGAAAAGATTGAAAAAGGAGAGAAAGAGGAAAAGCCAGATCTCCTATTCATTCCAGATGGATATTCATAAAAGTCTTTCATTGAGTTCTTCTACAAGTGAACCCCAAAATAGGATTCATTCGCACTTATCAATAAGAGGTGCAAGGGTACATGAGCTGAGAGAAGTTTGTGAGCTACTTATGATCACATAACCTGGCATACACAATAAACAAGAAGGAAATATTTCTTTTAGGTCATGTAGTTTCGGAGAGCTCAGTACAGTGTGGTGGCAGTGTCATGGTAAAGGAACTCATAGACTGGCAGCTAGAAAGTAAGTAATGGAGATCAGGGAAGGATAACTTCCCAAGGGTGTCCTCCCATTGTCACAGCTCCCTCCATCTAGACCCCACATCTTTATTTTACTATCTCCCAAAGATGCAATCATATTGTTAATCCATAAAAAGATGAAGTCCTTGGTTAGATCAGAGTCCTCACCATTTAATCATTCCTGGAAACTCCATCATGGGTGTCCTTCACTGTCTCCAAGCTATGTATCAATCCAATCAAGTTGACAATTAAGATGAATCATACGACAAGAAAGGAAGGAATATAATGGGTGTGCTCAGGAGGGAGACAATGGCTATGCTATCAGAAAAGTTCTCATTCTAAGCAATGATTGAGCCACACTGACCCAGTGCAGAATACACACATCAGAGCCATCCATCTGGTGTTCCAAAGCTGGGGACTGATCACTCACATTTCCAGCTTCTGCTCATAGGCAGAGTAGACTCTATTGGCCAAAGAGAACCTCCAATTGGCCAGATGAATGGAGGTTAACCTCCAGGAATTGTGCTACCTGAGGGAGGAAGGAAGGGCAAGCCATAGCTGTGGAGTTATGCTCCAGAGCAGAAGTGGGATGAAGGCTGGCCCACCAGCCATACATATCAGCCTCATGTCTTCCTTTGGCAGACTAGGAGAGTTTAGCATGCTTTCCAGTTTATCATGATAGTCAGTGCAGCTCTGAAACCTGTGAGCAGCATGCTGCATACTTTCCTCTCTCTGTGGTAAAACAGAAAAAAAAGGGTTGCCATTCTATTCATAGTGAGCTTCAGAGAGTCACCTGACCTCGATAAAACTCAGTTTTCTCTATCTTCAGTTTGGGATATCAAGACACTATCTTATTAGCACAGACTTTGAAGAGAAGCTAATTTTGGTTCATACCTATGATTAAGAAAGCTGAGGATCTAGTGTTCCTGAGAGAATCAATTAAAACAATGTTCTCATAAGGTTAACTGGAGCTTTTATAGGCACAGTTTCCATTCCACCCTCTCAAACAACCTCATACTGAAGCCCTAACCTGAGGTGTGATGTCTGAAAGTAGGTACTTTGAGAATGAGATAAGCTAAGATATCATGACGATATGTTATGATTTGAATCTGAAATGATCCCCACAGGCCTGTCTTGAATGCTTGATCCTCAGCTGTATTGAACACTGAGGAGCCCTAGAAGGTGGGCCAAGCTGACAGAAGTAGGTTACTAGCAGTTAGGCCTATGAAGGTTATACCTGCCAGAGTCTCTACATTTTAATTCATAGCCCTATGAAGAACTACTAGCTCACGTTCCTGACACCCTCCTTGAAGTCCTACCCATCCACACACTTGCCCTGTGGCCATGGACTGAAATTTCTCTGACACATGAGACAAAATAAACCTTTCTCCATTTAAGTTGATTCTGTCAGGTATTTTGTCAGAGTGATGAGAAAGGTAATTAATGAGTGTGGAAACTTCTCAATGGGAAAAAGAGAAAAAGACAGAATCTCTCTATTCTAGCTAGTCTATCATCTATCTCTATCTACCTATCCATCATCTATCATCTATCTGTCTTATATCTATCTATCTATCTATCTATCTATCTATCTATCTACCTATCTATCTAACTAACTAACCATCTATCATCTACCTAGCTTTTCCTATCTCACACATCATACACACAATGTGAAAAATATTTTAAAGGCTACTTTAAGACATACTTTGAGACAGTTAGATTTGAGTGTGGCCAGCACATGAGATGATTAGAAACTTGTACTTGTTTAGCCAGGTGGATAACATTATCATGTCTGTGCAGGAAAATAATCCTGTTTTCTGGAGACTCAGATTATAATTCGAGCTGTAACATTATCTTGTCCATATTTAATTTAAAATGTTTGAGTAAATTATTGTGACGGCCATGTAGGTGTTCTCTGTACCATTTTACATTTCTGTGTGTTTGGAAAGTTTTATAGTAAAAAAAAAATTATATTCCTATATATTTGAAAATTTGTAATGGTTTTAAGGAATTTTGCCAAAAACACCTACCAAGATTTTAGACTTTTTATGTTGTTGTAGAGAACCCAATTTCTCTTTAATTGAAATTTTTACTGAGATAATTGTAGATTCTCACACAGTTGTAAGAAAGCATACGGTGTCCCTGGAAACACTTCACCCGTTTCCCCTGTGGGAGCATTTTCCACTTTAGTTTCATCTAAAAGCAGTAAAGCTTTGCTTTTCACATTTGATTTGATAATCAATACTCCTATTCATTTAATAGTCTTTTTACGGATTTTCTCCTGCTGATCTTAAATGTGGTTTTGTTGTTTCTTTCTCCCTTTCCCCTTTACTCTCCCCTCTTCATGCTTCTCCTCTTCCTCTCTCTTCTCTGCCTCTATTGCTCCCTCTCTGGTTCTTCTTTCATATTCCCCCTTCCCACCACTCTTCCTTACTCTCCTTCCCCTCCCCCTCTATTGCCTTCTTCTTCTTCTTCTTCTTCTTCTTCTTCTTCTTCTTCTTCTTCTTCTTCTCTCTCTCTCTCTCTCTCTCTCTCTCTCTCTCTCTCTCTCTCTCTCTGCCATATATGTGTGGTGTGGTATAATTTATATATATTTCCAGCCTATTGAATTGCCTTGTAGCCCATAGCATAGGTAGACAGAGCCTCTACTGTTGTTCTATTTCAACTTTCTTCCCTTCCCCTGTCCAGTCTTCTTTTATATAATTTAGAGAATTAATTGACTGACTAAGATTTCAGAATCAGTATTTGGGTGACTCATTATCTAGAGAGTGATTAGCTTATCAACACTGAGTTCTCCTTGAAGATAGACAACATTCTGAGTCAGGAAAAGCCATTTTGGAACATGCAAAGGCAGTTAAGTCAATATTAGCCAAGAACAAAAAGTCTCTGTCTACTGACCTTTTTTGTCTGCATCTCTATACAATTACCGAGACTCTCAGCTATCCCTTAGGCCTCTGGCTGACCGTCAAGGAGAAGGTTCTTCCCACTATTGGCCAATGTACCACCCGGCTACTCAGGAATAGCCAAATCTTTCCTGCTGGTCAGTGCCAGTGACTATGATACACTAGGACAAGTGAAGATAAACAAAGATGACAGCAAGCATCTCCTAAAAGAACTGTTTACCCAGAAGGCTTTGGACTGTGTAGCTTCAATATTTTGCCTAACTATGAGTTCATCTTTCTCCTTTATAATCTAAGTCACAGAACAGCTTGGAGATTAAAAAAAGACAATAAAGAAGACTAAAGGGGAAATTCTAGGTTAAATAGCTTAGATGATTCAATGCCAAGAAATAAAGAATGTAGGAGATGTGAAGCTGGAGGCACCTCATTTGGTAGAGTAACTAGCATGCACAAAGCTCTGGATTCTATCCCCAGCACCATATAAACCAAGTGTAATGGCACACATAGTCATCCTAGTACTCTGGAAATAGAAATAGAAAGAGCAAACGTTTGAGGTCATCCTTGGAAGCATAGCAAGTTGGAAGCTAGCTTGGTGTACATGAGGAACCATCCCAAAGCAGGGGTGGAAGGGGGAGAGAGAAAAAAGGAAGGAGGAAGAGAAAGAAAGAGAAATGTATCAGACATTGACAAGAATCAGAAGGAAAAGAGGAAAGCCTAGAATTCTGCTTTAGGATATGTATTCCATCCACCTAGCCAAACATCATGCTGTAAATGGTACAGACCCTGACTAATCTGATTAATTAGAACCATGCCTCCTCCTTCACTAGACAGAAAGCTCCCAGGATGCTAAGAAGTGGTAGACTTGGCATGGGCAGATGAGCCAACTCAAATTCCCTTATCCAGTTCAGTTCATGAGCTATTTACTCATTCTCTCAATATTTTTCTATGATTTTTTTCAAACACAATTAAGTACAACTAGTCCTGGTACCCATGAGAGACTGGTTCCAGGACACAACCCTGAAAAATCAAAACCCATGTATAATCAAGCTCTTTATGAGAGATGATGCAGAATTGAGTATAAAAGCATGCATGATGCTGTATACTTTAAACAATTATTGGATTACTTAAAACACCTAACACATTGCAATGCTTTGCAAAGAGTCATAATCCTGAATTGTTTAGAAAGTAATGAAGACAAAATGCATCTGTGTTGAATGAGTCTATTTTCTGTTGCTATCATGAAACACCCAAGGCTAAGTGCTTTATAAAAATTATCCCACTTCACTCATAGTTCTTGGGTCTCATAAGGACCTTCTGGCCATATCACAGGATGGCAAATGGCATTGTGACTGGGGGGGGGGGGGGGGGGGTGCAACAGGAAATGATCACATGACAAGGCAGGAAGCCAGCAAGCAGGAAGGGGCCAGTCTTGTTCACAACAAATTCCTCACAAGAACTAACTCAGCATCCCACAAGAACTACTGTGGCTGGAGGACCAGGACCGGAAGCTGACACATCAAGATTAGCATGTGCAGGAAGCCAGACTGCAGAGGAAGACTGAAAGCCTTTTATCATCTGGGCTTCATTTAATGAATAGGGTATGGGAACGAAGAGCCCAGAAAATAAAAATTAGAGATCTGAGGGTTATATGAAAGTTCTAAAAGGAGATACATGCATGGCCCTGGATTAAGAGCTCTTCCCTTAGGCCCCTAGCATACGCCTATAGCTGGGACTGCCATCCCTTTCTTAATAAGCTGCCTATAGTTTCAGTTTCTAAACATATGTCCCTGGTGCAATCCTTCACCCTGGGACACTAGGACATGAGTGCCTGTAATCCTGTGCCCTCTGAATTCAGATCCACAGTTCACCACTAATCACCCTTTGTCTTTTATCTGTTTTTCAGATACCAGCCCAAATAGCCCGAAGCCCAAACATGCCTGCCCTAAAATTCTGACCTTCTCACTCTTTGTCTGACCTCTGGGACTAACTTAAAAGGCAATGGCTTCCTTTCCATCTCCCTCCTCCTGGCAGCTGCCAGGGTTTTCAGCTTGCTTGTCCTGTTGTTTTTCTCTTAAATTTTAATAAAGTTCCTAGCTTCTTTCCCAGTCCTCTTTCAAATAACTTCCTTAGTGGGACTAAGAAACCCAAAAGATGACCTAGTTTCTCTGATAACACTGCATTAATCCTTCTGCAGACACTATCTCCACAAAACTCCCATTAGGCTTCACCTCTTAGATAGCCCACCATGTTAACACTTCCACAGTGAAGATGGAGCCTCCAACCAGATGAACTCTGGAAGGACAAAACACATTGAAACCATGCTGTACATATTCCATACAGATACAACTTTAGATATATATTTTTTCAATCCATAGTTAGTTGACTCCAAGGATGATGAATCAAGATATGGAGGCTAATTCCCAATCTATTCAGCAATTCACTTGCTCACTAAAGTTTGCTTGTTCCCTGCAAACTTCTTTTGTTCACAACCAAGTCTTCACGAGAATAAACTCAGCATCGAAAAGAACCACTGTGGCTGGAAAGCACTGGTTCCTGCACAAAGACTTCTGGTGCTCCTGAGGTTCTTTTTAGGACAGTTACAAAAACCTTGGGTTATCCAGTGTATGCACATTCCTGCTGGACCTGTTTCTGCTTGCCCTGGCTCTTAGCTCTTATACAATAATCAAGTATCCTCTTTGCAGTCTATCTTGTGTGGTTTTTCACATTTTTGTGTGTTTTGTAGTAATTTCACTGTTGACAATGTCAAAGTGTTCTCTAGCATTTAGAAGCATAAAAAAGGACTGTGACCTGCCTGTCAGAGAAAATATTGTGTTGGGGAAACTTCATTTGAGCAAAATGGGTAGGGCTTTTTGCATGAAGTTCAATGTGCACAAGTCAACGATGAAAATTAAATGAGGTATCTATAAGTAGAAACACACTGGCACACAATTGTGAATTGCTGGTGTGGTGAAAATGTTGCGGCTCAAGGGACTTTATTGTGTATCACCCCTTGGTCCAGTGTGCCTGAACTCAGAGTTCACAGTGACTACAGAATATCACTGCTGCAAATAATGGGAGTCAAATGTAGGTATTACATATACAGCATCACATTAGATGCTGGGATAAAGTATATAGATAAAACATAACCTCTGTCTCCACGACAGATGGTCAGTGCACACACCACATCCCAAATGCAGCATATGGTGAGAAATGAACTAGAGATTACAAGACCTAGATTTGAGGCCAAATTCACTAGATAGAAATATTGACAGAATATGTTACCTAAGTTACTTTGGAATTCTGTCATCTATAAAATCAGATGGCTGTTTAGGCTTTGTCTAGGGGACAAAAGTGTGTGCTTGCCAGGAATTCAGTATGAACAGAGCCTTCATGATCAGAAGGCACCATTCACAGTAGCCTTGTGATTGGTGCAGAGGCCCTGCCACCAGGATGGCATCTTGCCTCATTTTCTGACTGTTAGCATTTGCATGTTCTCTCTATATCCAAAACTTTGATTGGCTTAGGTTCTTGCCCTCCTGCATAAGAAGAGGTTCTTGCTCCTACACTGCTGTGGAAAGTTTTGGCCTTTACAGTCCCAGATGTTGGTCCATCTATGCCAAAGGTGAGTTGTGATTCTCCTGGTTTCACCCTGACTTTACAGTCAACTTTTCTTCTGTCCTTGTTAGGTTCTTCTGTTGCTAACATAATCACCATGATCAAAAGCAGCTTTGGAAGGAAAGGGTTAATTTGGCTTACCAGTCACATTCCATCACCTAGGGAAGCCAGTGTTGGCCAGAACTCAAAGCAGAAACCTGGAGGCAGGAGCTAATGCAGAGACCACGGGATGTGCTGCTTACTGGTTTGCTCTCATGACTTGCTCAGTCTTACACCACCCAGGACCACCTATCTAGTTGTCTCACTTACACCTATCATTAATCAGGAAAATGTGCCACAGGCTTCCCTACAAAGCAATCTAGTGGAGGTGACTCCTCAGTTAAGGCTCCTTATTTTCAGATAACCCAAGTTTGTATCAAGTTGACAAAAAACAACCTAACCAGAACATCTCCCCTTGCAACAGATAGTCAGATACTTTTCAGAGTTCCCATTTTCTCTTGTGATTAAACAAACAAAAGGCATGCAAGCCAAGAATATCAGTGCACATCCATAATACTAACACATGAGAAGTTGAGGCAGGAGGATCATGAGTTTGTAGCAAGAGTAGGTTACCTAGAAAGACCCTTTTTTAAAAGAGGGTAAGGTTGATTCTGTAATGAAACTCAGGGATAGGGCACTTGCCTAGTAATGGATGGTCCTAAGGCTGGTCCCAATAACACTATTCCAACAAAGGCATACCACTATTGAGATTCGGTGACACCAAAATATGACAGGCAACCGCACACTTTCTTTGTGTTCTCGGAGAGTTTAAACATATGGCACATGCCACATGTGCTTCTCTCCAGCCTGTGTGACTCCAAAGACGATTAATTTATGTTCAATTATTTATTCTGCTGTAATGCCTTCTCCAATTACTGATAGATAATTGCATGAGAGGAAATGAAATCCAACACGCGACACTAATGGGAGATCATTTTATGGGCAAATCCCTGGCTTGGAAACACTTGCTGAGATGGGGCACAGGTGATTTACTACAAGAAAAGCAGGGGGATGGGCCCCCCCTTTAATTAGCTCTTTAACTTATTTAATGATGCATCCTGGGTGTTGAAAGCTGTTATTGTTTAAGGGTTTAATGTGCCATAGAATTCAGGGAAAGGAGAGTCAGAAGGAAGAAGACAAGATCCGTTTAGGAGTCAAATTCTAGTCAAAGTTTATTCAGCACCCCGAAAATACAGATAGGCATTAGCTTTCTCCCTACTCTTGGCATCACAGCTTGAGGGAAGGACTCATAATGGATAATGTCATGTGGCAAGAGGCTCTTTAAAACTCACTCCACAGCATAACCATCATGTATAGCTTTATGTTCTACCTCTGACAATCACAGCCCATTGGGAGTTTAAGTATGCCAGCCTGGACTTTTCCAGAACCAAAATCAAGAGTCCAAGCAGAAAGAGAAGACAATGGTGTTCTTTTTCCAGAACTGAACTGAACTTTAATTTTCTGGATTTCATTTCAAAGGGAATGTAGTAGCCTAATCTCATTATTACATCTTGAATCCCTTTCTTTGGGGGCCACCCTCAAAAGCATTAGCAACTGCCAATATGCTCCCAGCCCCTGCCTGTTTTCTGAGTGGGAGTTTAGAATTCTGTCAAGATCTGTCCTTCCACTACTGCCCCTTCCTGTCCTTTCCCAATATTGCTCCGGGTTCAGTCTTCTGCCCTCTCCTGTCATTCTTTTAATACCTCTCTTTGGTCCTTTTTTTTTCTTAACTTCTTAAGTCCTAGAGGTCACAGATCAGAGAAATTAGAGATGAGAATATGGTAGAGAAGGCAAAGATGTCTGAATTCTACTTCCTGCTCTTTACCCGAATTAATGGGGGAAGCTAGATTCAGAGACACGTTGAGCCCAGGAAGTCAACTGGCTTTTGTTTTCCTAAGATCTGAGTGCAGCGAGCTAAGGATGGCATTAGGTCTCCAGGCACCGATTCTTCCCTAATAAAGATCTGAAATTATTCAGAGCAATCTAAAACGAGCCTGATGATTGTCATTGGACAGATGTGTGGCCGGCCATATTCCCTGCCTTGATACTCTTATCTGTTGAATGGAGATGGTAGCAGAAATCTCAGGAGGATGAAAAGATACAATCAAGATGAAGCATTTAGCAGAGTCTTAATATGTGTTGACCCCAACCATAAAATTATTTCATTGCTACTTCATAACTGTAATGTTGCTACTGATATGAAACCTAATGTAAATATCTGATATACAGGATATCTGATATGCAAATCTCATGGGTGGTCGAGATCCATAGCTTGAGAACCAGCAGTATAGGAGCTTAATGGATGTTTTAGCCATGAATTATCATCACCTCATCATCAACATCATCACTACTACCATCCCCATGACTAGAACCCTTGACTGTCCTGTGATACTCAAGTCATTCCTCAAAACAGCGGCATCACCGGAGGAACTCTTCATTCATTGCTAAAACACATCCTTTCTTCTTCATGATGGGAAACAATGCTCTTGTTAGTTTTCCTTCCCCTGTGGGAAAATACCTGGCAGTGATCAAATACTTATTGAATGAGTAGCTCAATGAATGAATGGGGTGTTAATCATCCTTTAAGATATTGTAATATGCTTTGAGTTTGAATATACTACTGACTAGAAAGGACTGCAGAAGGGGAAAGAGATCAAGCTCCCCCCTCTTAGTTGTGGGCCAGATGGCTTTGGGTGGCACACATCTGCGTTAAAACTTCTCCTTTGTTCTTTTGCTTCCCATTTCTAAGGAGTTAGCATCCACTTTGGAGGAGAACTGCACTATCACTTTCTAAAACTGAGAGTGGAAGTTACAAAGAAAAGGATTAAGGCTGCCAGATACAACACATGAAGCCCACCTGAGTGTAAATATCAGGTAAACAACAGAAACATTTTAGTATGTCTCCAAGTGTTGCATGAGCATCTGTTTTATTGTAGATATTTTGATTTGTTTGGGTTTGTTGCTGAATCTAAAAACCCTACAAAGAATACTCACTTCCCTGGTTAGCATTCAAAATATAAGTAATTAAGGAATTCCTGTTTGGCTAAGTCTGATTAAAGCTCGTCTGTACTAAAAGAAATAGAGCAGATCCACACTGTGCACTAGTCCTGAGTATCACTCTACGATTTCTTCCACTCCAGGATTCTGTAACCTTTCTCTCTCCTCCCTGCCACCCTCTCATCTGATCCCCATGTCATCCGGAAGGCTAGGAGAGCCTTGTCTTTGACAGTCCAGCTTCCTCACACTCTCTGCTGCAAGCCATTCTCTACATAAGCTGCCTACTTTTTTGACAGTAGACTTTTTTATTGAAACAAGCATAAATACTTAGAAGACAGTTTGGTGCCATGTCAATTCAGCTAAAAAAAGAGAAGTATATTTCCCTTAGAGACCAAGAATTCCTCCGCTACCAGGTTTTGGTTTTTTTGGTTTTTTGTTTTGTTTCGTTTTGTTTGTTTTTTTGGACTTGGTTTAGTTTACCAGACACAAATTTCAGAGGGTCTGGCCCATTGACATTGTTACTCCCCCCATGGGACTTCAAACCCCCTCAGCTTCTCCAGTCCCTTCTCCAACCCTTCTATCTGAGACCACACACTCAGTCCCATGGTTGGCTGCTAGCATCTGCCTCTGTATTTGTCAGGTTCTGGCAGAGCCTCGGAGGAAACAGCCATAAAAAGGCTCCCATCAGCAAGCACTTCCCAGCATCTTCAATAGCATCTGGGTTTGGTGAGTGTATATGGGATAGATCCTCAGGTGAGGCAGTCTCTGGATGGCCTTTCCTTCTGTCTCTGCTCCACACTTTATCTCCATATTTCCTCCCATGAGTATTTTGTTCCCCCTTCTAAGAAGCATTGAAGCATCCACACTTTGGTATTCCTCTTTTTGAACTTCATATTATCTCTAAATTGTATCTTGGGTATTCCAAACTTTTGGGCTAATATCCACTTATTAGTAAGTGCATACCATATGTGTTCTTTTGTAACTGGGTTACCTCACTCAGGATGATATTTTCAAGTTCATCCATTTGCCTGCGAATTTCATGAAGTCATTGTTTTTAATAGCTGAGTAGTACTCCATTGTGTTAATGTACCATAATTTCTGTATC
>JADRCD010235325.1:0-22856 GCA_019843815.1 Montemys delectorum
GAGTGCCCCCATCCCTCAACTGGGGGCCAAGCCCATTGGATATGGTCTCTATAGGTTCTATCTCCCCTTTGTTGGGTATTTTAGTTAATATCCTCCCTGTTGGGTACTAGGAATCTCTTGGGTCCCTGGCATCTGGGACTTTCTAGTAGCTAACCCAGTTCTCCCTCCTCCACTGCTACACACCTACTTTCAAACTCCTGGTCCTCTATAGTTCTCCCCAATCTCCTCCCATATATGAACTTGTCCCCCTTTTCCCTCCCCCTCCTCTCTCCATCTCAGATCCATCTCTCCCTCTACTTCCCAGAGATTATTCTCATCCCCCTACTGAGTACTATTGTAGCACCCACACTTTGGTATGATCTTCTTTTTTCTTGGATTTCATATGGTCTATGAGTTAGTCATCAGGGAAATGCAAATCAAAACAACTGTGACATTACAACTCACACCACTCAGAATGGCTAATAACATAACCAGTCAAGAAATAGCAGATGCTGGTGAGGATGTGGAGAAAGGGGAACACAAATCTCCATTGCTGGTGGGATTGCAAGCTGCTACAACCACCCTGGAAATCAGTCTGATGATTCCTCAGAAAATTGTTAATAGTTCTATCTGAAGACCCAACTATACCATTCCTAGGCATATACCCAAAAGATGCTCCAACATATAACAAGGGCATATGCCCCACTATGTTCATAGCAGCCTTACTTATAGCCAGAAGCTGGAAAGAACCCAGATGCCCCTCAACAGAGGAATGGTTACAGAAAATGTGGTACATTTACACTATGGAATACTACACAGCTATTAAAAACAATGATTACATGAAAATCACAGGCAAATGAATGGAACTACACAATATCATCCTGAGTAAGGTAACCCAGTCACGAAAGAACACACATGATATATACTCACTGATAAGTAGGCATTAGTCAAAATACCCACAAGGCAACTCAGCAGCTTCTTAAAATGAAAGTATGTACGTGTGTGTAGATGCATATATAGTACACTCCCTGGCAGGTACTCTTCCAGCTATTTTCCAGTAAAATCTAAAACTCATATTCTGAACATAAACATTCAGAACCGCATTGGAATATTACTCGGTGATAACAATACATGTTTTATCAGGCCACAAAGCAGCAAGATAACTTAAATTCATATTTTAATTGAAAAAAATAATGAAATGTTTGAAATATCTTTGAGTCTAATTATGTGGCATTATAGAAATGGAAATGTAGAGTACTTACAGAAATAATTTTGTGAATTGGGGCAAAAGACTGTTGAATGAATAAGGTCCTGACATTTTCAGTACAGTGAAATTATGGATCCATGATAGCATGCCTTTTTATCAAACCTCCAATCAGCTCAGCACAAAGCAGTTACCAATGTAAACAATCTGGACATTAACTAACAGTATCTTAATGTTAGATAATAAGGTATATCAAGTACAACCTAGTAATAGAATGTGTTATAAGTGGGGAACTCTGTATCTGTGCAAATATATAGGACACTACTGAATTTTCCACTCAATTTTTCTGTAAACCAAAGTGTTTGTCTGATGATAAAATTAAAAAAAAATGGGGTTGGATCAAAGTCCATTAATAAAATTTGGAATAGTAATGGAAACAACATAACTCAATTATGCAAATTAAGATAAAGGCAACAGGTCTCATTGACAGGGAGTGACCAGGAGATAGTTAATATGTAGCATCAATGTCATCAAGGAGTGTAAACTAATTCAGAAGTACGGGCTCCTCAAGATGGAGAGAAGTGCTATAAAATATTATTTTGTACATGATAAACCTGAGATACCAGCAAACAGACTCAGCTGCGGTTACCTAAACTGTGCAGGATCAAGCCAATTCAGATTCCTACGTTGACTGGGGGGGGAGTCATGATGCCTCACCCCTGAGCTGAAAAGCTCTTTCTTGTGAGTGGAAAAGGGAATCATGTCTCTGTAAGAATGTACTCAGTGGTAGGTTGACAGTGCTCCACCAGATGGCCATGTACATCCATCCATCCATCCATCCATCCACAAAGCTTAGTTGGTATATTATAAAAGAAATTCATCTGAAGAAGAGGAAGCATAGGTGTAGGAGAAGATTTGGAATTAAGGAAACGAAAGGGAGAAAATTTTTTATCATAATAAAATCTTAAAAGTTAAAGAAGTCATGTGGTGAAAATGTAGGCATTTAATTCTAGAATTCAGCAGCAGGGGCAGGAGAATCTCTGAGTTAAAGGCCAGCCTCCTCTACAGAGTTCAAGTATAGCCAAGGGTACACAGAAAAACATTGGAGAGAGGGGGGAGGTGAAGGGGAGGAAGGGGAGGAGGGAGTGGTGGATGGATGGAGGGATGGAGGGAGGGAAGAAGGGAGGGAGGGAGAGAAGGAGGGAGGAAGGAGAGAGAGGAAAATATGAAGTTGGGAGGAGGACATTTTGGATGGGTTGTGAATGGAGTTGAATGGAGAGTAGGAGGATATGAATCTAAGAAGAATGTATCCGTGTAGAGAATAAAAAATATTAAATAAAACCAGCAGGTTACTCAGTAATCCATTATTGGACATTAAGTCACACAAAAAATTACATTAGTATGTCAAAGAAACTTGCACTTTTCTATTTATAAAATCTCTATTTGCAGTAGCTAAAAGAAACAACAACACAAAACTCCTTTCCATCAGAGGATAAGTGGATAAATAATAATATCTAGTAAGAAAATGTGATACACATATACATTTGCCTACACTCCATACAATGCAGGTGCCACTCCAAGCATCTGAGTACTATTTATCCATGCTAAAGAATAGAAAACTGTCAGTATATGAATAGAGGTTGTAGTCATGATATTACATTAAAATCAGCCGAGTGTAACATTGGAAGATGATTAACATATTGTTCACATGTACAATCTGAGAAGTTTATGTTATCAAAGTTAAGAGAAAAATGACTGGTGGTAGACACTAGGAATAGTTGGCAGGGGAAGGCATGAGTGGAGGTATTGACTAATGAGGGTTTCAGTCAGAGAGGAGAAGGACTCCTGAAGTGTTATTTAATAGGGTGGTTCTGGAAATCTGGACATATAGTATACTTAAGAGTACTTTTTACATAACAAATTTGGATGTTTCAACCAATAATAAATGATAAATATTTGAGAAGATAAATATGTTTAACTTGAAATAAAGACTATGCTCTTTAACACAGCAGATTGACTCATACCTCAACTCATGAACATTATAATTTCTAAGTTCTTAGTTGCATGTTAAACTACTTATTTACATAATCTAAAAGGTTCACTGCATAGTTAACCTATTTGTATTAATTATTTTGCTAATATTGTAATGGAGTCTACTCTAATTACACATGGATTTCTAACTCAGTGAGCAATATATATATATATATATATATATATATATATATATATATACATATATATGTATATATATATATAAACCACTAGAGCTAAAATGGTCCAATGAGATTTAAAATCCTCTTAGAATGTGGTGATAAGATCAGAGATAATGAGAATTCTCTTTAATGAATAAAAAAGAGGCAGTCATTGTGAAAGAGCAAGCTCTAAGCATTTCCAAATTGTTGGACAGTTTGATTTTTGAATACACTGGCTTTGGAAGGGAACTGACTTTGAAATGAAAGTAGAAAATCCCTTCACATAGGAGTCTTCAATTGTGTGCCTGAAAATATTTTGATCTCTTTGTGTAAGTACTATGGCATATCATTGCCTCTAACTACATGCTTACCACAGTGTTTGAAAATTGAGCTGGCAATTTACATAGCGTATCACAAGTGAAGCAAAGCAGGAGGATATTAAATGGTATGCAAATTGATTCATGAATATGAATAGTATTCCAAGTTACAGATACTGTCATAACATCACAGAACTTAAAGTGGGATTTTATTACAATGGCTTGATTTCTGTAGAATAAAGTATAGCAAATATGACTGACGATCCTAATGTGTAGGTTCCTAAACTCTAGTTTTGTGAGACACAAACCATATTTTTTTACTCTGTATTTTTAAACGATAAAATGAAGTGTGCAACACAAAATAACAGATCTGTGAAAGTTACAGTTTCAAGTACTAGTTTGGTATGAGCAATATTTCTTATTACCATTGTATTATCCGTGTCCTATAAGGGACTGTGGTAGAAATGTGTCAGAGGTTCTCTGGTACTGCAGGGTAATAGGACAGGGGGTGATACATGTATTTAAATATAAGGAAAATGTAGCTTACAATATAATTTTTCAATTAAAAAAAAAGCCTTACATTTGGTGTGTATGCATGTGTGCATGTATGTGTACACATTTATGTGTTTATGTTCCTGCTGGAGTAAGAAGACAATTTGCACAAGTCTGTGTTTGGTTTTTACAATGTTAACTCTTGGTATCAAAGTCAGGTCTTCAGGCTTGGTAGTTCCTGCCTTTACCCAGTCAGTCATGGTTTCAACACTCAGTTATTTTTAAAACAATGTTGAAGTCTGAATCTTTGCTGGATTCTAGGTTTGTGGACTAACACTTGGGACATTGAATATTATTTGACTGTGTCCTGGAAATTAAGTTAGTGGCTGCTTTCCTTCATCCACTAGAAAGGCTATCAGATAGTTACTAAGAACACAGACATCCTGGGGTCTGTGATGCTGCCAGGATCCATATTGATGTATGAATCCCATGTTACCACCAAAGCCCATAGGGATGCCCTTGGTTTGCACTGCCACCTAAAGACATGTTGATGTCTGTGGCCAGTGCTGTAGCCAGAAAGCACATGGAAATCCATGCTCTGTGCTGCTACTGACTATAAACGGCACAAAAGCTTCTTTTGCATTGGTCAGTTGCTGGCCAGACCTCCCAAGAAGAAGGCACACCAGGTTCCTATTAGCAAGTGTCTCTTGACCACAACAACAGTGTAGGATTTGGTGTCTGTAGACAGGATGGATCCCCAGGTAGGGCAGTCCCCAGATGGCCCTTCCTTCAGTATCTGCTCCATTTTTTTGCCCCCTTTCTTCCTTTGGACAGGAACATTTCTGGGTTAAAAACTTTAACATGGCATGAGGGAAACTCTTTTAAATTGTAATGGTGATGCTGAGGTATAGCTTTTCACAGTTAGGGGCTTCTGGCAGGGGTGAAGGTGAGAACAGTTTTCTTTAAGTGGCTGACCACTGGGAATGTTACCATGCTCCAGTGTGTTTAAGGACAAATTGGACTTTTTGTTTGTTTGTTTTGTTTGGCTTTGGTCGCGGTCACAAGGGTGGTAGCAGACCTAGGAGAACAGGGAAGTAAATGATGTAATTGGGATGCATCATGTAAAATTCCAAATAATCAAGGAAAATATCATGTTAAAATTTAAAATAAATAAATTAATTAATAAATTAATAAATAAATAAATTAATTTTTAAAAAAGCAATCCCCTAAATAAATGTGCAGTGAACAGGAAGAGGGGCAAACATATATCTTAGAGCCCCCCCCCAGATCAGCCCCTTTCTGAAGGGAAAATGCAGTCATCTTTGAGGCATCAGGAGTTACTAAGAACAAGAGAAAATAGATTGTAATCAGACAGTGGAGTGAAGAGAGTGTGGAAAAAGAGCTGCAGTAGTTCCAGTATATTCTATGGAGAAATGATGCCAGTTCCATCCTACCACTGTGATGAGGTTTACACATAGTGTTATTATATACACCTACAATGATTCAGATATTATGTAAATATGCCCTGGCCTCAACTCCCACCTTTTCTAAGACTTTACAAACATAAATTTGCAACCAATAGAGGGTCAAATTATTACACAACAAATTTCTACTCTTTTCATTGGAAATACTGTATTAGATGAAAACCATCTCTCTGTTTCCTAGAGTTGTGACACAAAATCCCATGACCAGTGAAGTATATATGACCCCACTACAGACATAGAGGTGAGCCTTGGATTTCCCTGTGCATCAATCATCCAGTCTCTTTCATAGACCACCTACTACATTCCTCATGAAAATGACTGGGCATTACGTTTGGTAAGGAGAATGTATTGAAGGCCTTCCAGTAAAAGCCAGTGTAGTCTTACCACAGCCTACCAGGAAAATGGTGAATGTTTGCATAGCAGTAGGTATTTTCAGCATCTATCTTTGCCCAGTTTCTGAGTTTGCAACCTCATTAGACCTTCAGTAGTCTGCCTCCACTATTCTGGACTTCTTGCTGTTCCAGAAGCAAAATTGCTTTGTTAAAAGGTGACAGAAAATTATATACATTCAACACATAGGATATAATTTGCTGTATTTCATATTCATTGTAGACTTGTTATTTTTATGTAATTAATAAATGCATTACCTCCCATAGTTAATCATTGTGTGGTTCAATTTGCTTTAAGGTTGCTTGTTTCCTGGTCTTTCTTTTTGCCACTAATAGGATTGCCCTTTTGTTCCCAGCTCACCAAGAAATACTGTACTTATGTTTGAAACTTAGTGCGATTGTCACTTTGTGTGGAAAGCCTTTCACTTCCCCCGTCTTTGTGCTGGAGCTGTCCTTTGTATATAATTCTTTTATTGCACCTTTTAAATGCTATTGCCATTATTTGTTCTTGTGTCTAAACATGCCTGGTTTCATCTAGATGGTCTCTCTGGAAACGGGAAAATAGAGAGACACTTGAGTTCATAGGATCTTGGCCAGTTATTTTAATGAGGAGACTTTTAAAATAAACATGAAAAAAATTACTTAATGTCAAGCTGTCTGTGTTGTCAGGGGATGTGCAAAATGGCAGATAATGTCACTTCTGTATTAAGCTCATTCTAGTGTCTGAAGGGGAAGAGTCAAATGTAAGAAAATAACTAAAATAACTAATCAGGTTATGTCAATGTGGTCTTCTTGCAAAACAAAACTGCACCATAGAGGAATTGAGAACATTTTCTGACAAGAAAACATTAAACCTTGCATCATATATATGTGTGTTAGTACTATGACACTATTTGTTCAACATATATCACATATATATCCTGGTCTATAATATTTCTCAAATGTTTCTTGGACATGGGTAAGTATGTTCTATACAAGCATGATGATGGTAAAAGACTATAATTAACCAGAAATGAACACAGAGAGTAAAACACACATGAAGGTTAAATGTACCAAGTATCTACCATAGGTAAAAATTTGATAAACTTATTTTTTTTCACAATTAGAGCTCTAAATATTATTAAACACTAGTTTAATCCCTCCTATGAAACTTTGGAAGCATGGTGGTACTGTATATTTATCCCTGCATCATATTTGTACTGTGCTTTACAGATACAAGTATGAGATAGTTTCTCCTTCCTCATGGGAATAGTTTGGCCATGATTGTGAAAGAATCCCTCACAAACTTTAATTTACAATGTTGGTGAATAGATGTAGAAACAATGGAAACTTTGACTTTCGTTACCTTCACTTGAGTTATTTCAAGTTCAGATACAGTGAGATGCAGCTGGTGTCCTCTAGGGCAGATGCTGGTGTCCTCTAGGGCAGGCGCTGGTGTCCTCTAGGGCAGGCGCTGGTGTCCTCTAGGGTAGGTGCTGGTGTCCTCTTGGACAGGCGTCAGGCCCAGGAACTTCTCAGTTCCTTCAACTCTTGCAAGGCTTCCCTGAGGATTGGTTCAAGCTGCTTCCCTTTGCAAGTTAAAATTCCCTACACTGTTGACAAAGCCAGGAGCCTGGCACTCAGCTCAACTTCTAAGGAGGGTCGATTCAGTGTTTGTTTGTCTTTTAGTTTGCATATTCTCCTCAGGCAGGGCAATGGGCACAAGACATGATTGAAAACAATCCTAATAAAAATAAAGGAAAATTTCCATGCCAAACTTTTATATAATGTATAGAGAGACTCATAAGTTCTTGATGTTTATTCTTGCCGAATAAATGCTTATAGATTTTTCTAGAGATATAGGAGTCTCAATTTATTCTCCTTACTGCCAGTCAAAATAAATAAAAACAAATAGATTCACATTTGTTATATAACATATGGAATCTATGAGTTATAAAATAATACATATTTCTTGGGAAACACTTTTGGGCCTATGAACCATAGGAGTGGCACACAGATGCAGGCTTAGATTTTTTTTCCCAAAACTTACTTTATTTAGAGTTGTTAAACCTTTCAACCTCCTTTCTAATATACTGACCACAGGTAGGGGAGAACAAAGGTTAATAGAAAAAGAGAGTTGTGGACCTGTTTAGAAGCAGTTTTGGGACCAGTTTCACTCTTAATTGTCAGGATACCAGCAGTCCAGTTCAATAACAAGCACCAAACAGGAATCAGTAGCATCCCCATGATCCAGCAGAAAGAGAAAGGTTCCACCCAATGAGCAGGAGTCAGAGGAAGCAGCCAGAAGCAGCTGAAATACCATAAGAAGTTCTTTGACATGTTTCTACTATGAAGTGAAGACCAGCAAAGAGCATAATAGAGCAATAAAAATCAGCTAAGAACACAAAACAAAAAAATACCAACAAAGACCAGCAAAGAAGCTAAGCATTGTGCATCTTAGCAATGCAAGAGCATCTTCTCACTGTTTGTGAGCTTCTATGTATATTCTTTGTAAACATCATATGCCCTCTCAAGTATCTGTTTTCACCAAAGTATTAGATGCCCTCTCACAAGACAGCTTCCAGAAAAACAGCACATAGCACAACTGAGATGTTAAAGACACCAGAAACTTCTACTTCACACATACTGTGATGGAAAACAAGAGTACCCAAATTGGACTAAAGATCTGAGCAACAACAAAGGAATCCTTCCTGGTACTAGAAACCTAACCAACTCCCTAGGTCTAATGAAGTCTTGGATCTTAGAGGAGATCCTACAATCACTACTAAACCAGCATTATACCTCCCTAACTACATTAGAAATATTTGTCATTATTATACCCACAGAGAATTCTCATATCTCATCAATTTAAATTGTCTTTCCAACTGAATGAAGCCCTTATAAAAATCCACAGCCAATCAAAATTCGTAGTTGTAGAATGTAGACATGATATATACATATATAACACCTACACCTAAGGCTCAGCTATTAAAAACATCTCGTTCACTTGCAGCTCTTTACACATGCCCACCATCATTCATCTAAATAGTGCCTAAGACCCGGTAAGGAAAGAATGACTCTTAACGCCTTAATATCCAATCAGATTTATATAATAATAAAAACACAATTTACAAGATGACAATACAATAATTTCTGAATCAAATAATTAAGGCAATATTCTAACCCAATTAATCTATTTTGTAAAAACCTTTGCTGAGTTGTATAACCTCATGGAGTCAGACTCATTCTCATCGTCTCTCTCCATGATGATCTCTCTCCTCCTGCTCCTGACCTTTCTCCTTATAAAATTCTCACTCCACCTTTCTATTCCTGTCCAGTCACAGACCTCTCACTGCCCTAATGTGATTGGACAGAGAAAATGCTACAGCACTTAACTGCAAGCTGAAGAAGACTAGTATGTTTACATATTGACTGTGAAGAACTTGCTTGAGCGAGGACAGATGGCTACTAAAATTTGGAAAAAAAATAGATGCTAAAATACCATTTGAATCAGGCTGAGTCTGGCTCCAGTTTAAATCAAACTCCACTCAAAATTCCATCCTAGCTGTTTTCCTCTAACATCTTACAGCATTTTAAATTTCACAGCATCCTAGAAGAGCAAGGAAAGACATGCTCTATAGTTCTCCCAGCTAACAAAAATTAACTCAAATCAGAATTCACATATATCTTAGCAATAACTTCAGACATCCGGAAGATATCCCTGGAATCCTCACCAAAAAAGACATAAGAGTCTATTAGCAAGGTACCAAAGTCTTGGCCCCACTTAAAGCATAGTCCAGATTATGCTGACATTGAAGGTCCAAGGTATATATAGCATTCAAAGGAAAAAGTTCTTTCAATTCTAATCCTTCAATCTGTAAAAGAAAAGAATATCACAGGAAATAGCAAATTATTCCTAAAGGAGGAACAAAAATAAAACAGTGTAATATTTCTCAGAGTATATCCATCCCCCAAGTGAAGGTGGATATCAGAAGATAAAATGAATGATGAGGAACTATGTGATAAGCCATTTTATCAATAAGATTAGCACAAACATTTGATCGTGAATTAAATCTATGGGGTTTTAGTCCAGAACATATTCATAATTGGGCTTGATGTAATTTCCCTAAGGGTTCATGTTGGTAAATGATAATGAAAAAAATCATTGAATTATACTGTGAACATCTTAATTACATGGAAAATTGTTTAAAACTGTGTGGAAGAAATTAAAATGATAATCAAAGAAAGATAAGCAATATGTAGCCATTCTAGCCAATCCAGTTTTATAATTTCTATGAAAAACAACAACAAAAACTGCAGCCAAACAGATACAACTGGTCAATCTTTGTAAATTTATGAGGAATCTGTCAGAATTTATTTTAAGTCCTAAATAAATTCTTTGATATTTCTTGGTTTCTAGCATATAGACAGGGCATCTGCAACATAGTCCAAGCCAGGAGAATATTTTAGGCTTCAAAGGAAGCATTCAGACCTCAAAGTGATTCCATATAGATTACAGGTTTTTCAAGGGAGACCACCAAAAGGGGCATAGTTATAAAATAGATAAAATGTACAATATTCCAGACTGTTAGGTACAAATTCATGGCTTCCCTTCCTTTACTCTAACTTAGCAATTCTAATTAAGATATGGTATTCCACAGTCTACAGAAAGACTCCAAGTTACAAAAGGCAACAATGTCCCATAGAATTAACAAAGTTAAGGGTCAATTCTTATGTGCTCTATCAGAAAACTGAACCAGGAATTGTGAAGAATTTTTCAGAAGGATCAATGGATGCGTGCAGCTTCTTAGCTGAGTGCAATCTCTCTCCTGCTTGGGGTATTTGTTTGTTTGTTTATTTGTTTGTTCGTTTGTTTTGTTCATTTTTTTTTATGTTTGGTTGGTTGTTTGGTTAGTTAGATAGTTTTTGATGCAATCTAATCTATGATCTCACTTCTGATTGCTTGAAGAGTTCATTCAGTGTGCTCATTCATATCTTTTATTTTTCCTATATAGCAAATAGGAAGGAAGAAGGGCTAGGAATAGGTAATAAGGGTGATACATTTCTAAGGTAGCCAACTTTTCTCTCATCTTCCTGACAGGCTCAACAGGACCTGCTACCAGGACACATCATACAAAAGTTCTGAGCCATTCAAATATTCAAGCCTTCTTCAAAGTGACCAACCCCAAATTAGGGGATAAAAATCACTGTATAAGCTTTAAAACCTCCAGATCATGAGAAATGACTAGATGTTTTGGTTTTCATGGTATAGGCTTCCCCAACTCCCCAGTATGCATGCTGTGTTAATTCAAAAATGCAATTAGAAAGTCCACTGACCCAACTCATCATGGCAAAATTAATAAAATCAAGCACCTAACTATAAAAAAGCAAGCTCTTTCACTCTTGTAAGTGGACTGACTCCCCTTAAGGCAACATTCAAGAAGTCAGCATTGGATACTGTACATGGTGAAGATAAGGTTTTTATAGCTCAGGATTAGGGGATTTTCAAATAGGTGATCTGGGAAGCAAATAGGTGGAGTTACAAAAGAGAACATAAGCGTAAGTTGGTCAAGACAACCTTTTGCAACAAAGAAATATTGCAAACTGGTCATAAGTTTGTCATAACAACAGGTAGTCATAACATCATGCAGTAATAGGAGGTCAAATAACCTTTTGAAAGAAAGGCATGGTTGCAGTTTACTAGAACAGTCAGTGCACAAACCTTTGTAGTTGAGGTTACAGGTGGGCTTTAGAAGATTTTTTTTTTGAGAAATAAAGATTTAATCATAAACAGGAATGAACCTAGTTTATTTTTACTATGAGATGGCTCTCAAGTCTAAAACAGAGGCAGGTTTTTATCAGCTGCTTTGTACAGTGTCTTTTTCTTCATGTGCCTGATGAATGTATAGATTTCCTTGCCCTCACCAAATGACTTTTCTTCAAATGTTGATTCTGACTTTAGTGCTTGAGATTTCTTTGATGCAACCTGATCTCCTTCATATTTTTCCTGCCTTTTAATTCTTTAATTTGCAGTGTAAATTAACTCTGTGTCTTTTTCATTCTATCTGCAAGACTTTTAAACATAGTACACATACATACACACGCACTCATACATGCATATACACATACATACTATGTGTATATAAATTTTATATATGTAATATATAGGTAGGTATGTATATATGTATATGCATGTATATAATCCTTCACATTTGGTGCTTAAATTGTCCTTAATGTAGCCTCAGGATTAAAGTATTTAATTCATATCTATTAAAAATTTCCCCATTTTTTTGTTTTTAGTTCCTCAAATAACTGCTTCAGATTTGTCTTTTCTAAAGCATCAATTTGGCACTGTTTTGCAAACCATTTTAAGAATCTATTCTATTAAGTTAATCCTAATTACATATACTGATGGGGGATAATCAATAGATGCTCAATTCTTTTACATCTTATGGTATAAAATTCCTACTTTTTTCTTTTATTAAAAACATATTTTCATACCATAGTTATTCTTTTGAAATATGTTTTTTTCATTCCATATATCCTGATAACAGATTCCCACTCCTCGGCTTCTGTATGTCTGCCGTATCTCCCTTCTAAAATGGACCTATCTCTTTATGGCTCTCCTTGGATGAAAACAAACTGGCATCTAAGGGATAATAATGAAAAAAGTAGTAACAAACAAATTAGATTAAGAAAAAACTAAATAAATAGTAAGAAAATACCCCCCTAAAATGCAATAGGAAAAGATATGAACAGAGATACGAACTCCTTTGATCAATTATTCACCTAAAAGCTAAAACAAAAATGAAAGTCATTCTACATACACTGTGTATCTATGTGTATTTGTGTGTGTGTGTGCATGTGTGTGTGTGAGTGTGTGTGTGTGTGTGTGTGTGTGTGTGTGTGTGGTGTTCACATGAAACTTAAAATCATGCTTTCAAGATCTTTAAAGAATTGTGATGGAATTTAGATAGAGACTGCATTGAATTTGCATATTGCTTTTGAAACTATGGCAATTCTCATTACATTAATTCTACCAATATATGAACACAGCAGTTCCTTGTATCTTCTGACAGCTTTCTTCAATGTCTTAATGATTTTTATCATAACAAGTCTTTCGGGTGCTTAATTAAAGTTAAACCATCTTTTTTTATATTTTTGAAGCTAATGTGGGGGTTGTTCCCTGATTTCTTTCTCAATCACCTTGTGCCATTTGTATATAGGAAAACCATTGATTTTGTGATTTAATTTTGTATCCTGTCAGTTTAATAAAATTGTTTATTCAGCATGTTTTTATATATAAATTATCATCTGCAAATGAAAATACTTTGAGTCCTTTCCTTGTGATTGGTTCCCCTGATATCCTTCAATTATCATACTGCTAATTAGACTCCAAATACTATATTAAATAGGTATAGTTAGTGCGGACAACCATGTAGTGCTCATGATTTTAGGAGAATTGGTTTGTGTCTCCATTATTTAAGCAAAAAGATGGGCTTTTTGTAAACAGTTTTTATTATGACGGGTGTGGGCCTGTGTACTAGAGGCTTTGCACGGAGATCTCTGGCCAGCCTGGGTGTGAGAGTTCATACAAAGGGGTGTGAGCAGACCTCTTCCCAAGTGTTACAGCTCTTATGACAGATGCTCTCAGACGACAGAGAAGTTCTCACACACCTTTAGTCTTTCTGGATAGGATTCTTATACACAGTTTTGGGGTGGGTCAGGATCTGACAACAGGTACTTCTCCTTGGCTTGATCTGAGAGCAAGGGGAAGTCTTATTTGCATGTGGGAGGGTTTGGTGCTCCTCCTAAGAGACTGATGGCCACACACCTCTCTGCAGGGGGTCCGTGGGAGGCTATAGCTGCTACAGGAGCTAGGATCCCAAGGGGTGAGGCTGAACACCTAAGTTCTTTGCAGGCAACTGTCACCTGAGGAGCCTCCTGATTTCTAAGCCTGAGCTCAACAGGGGACCAGGCTGCCTATCACAGCTTACTGCCCCACAATGGGGTATGTCTCCTGCATTCCTAATCTCTCCAGAATTTTTATAATTAAAAGATGGTTGATTTTGTCAAAAGCCTTTTCTGCATCTAATGAGGTGATAAAGAGATTTTTGTGTTTCTGCTTGTTTGTGTAGTGGATGTCATTTGCTGGTTTATATAGGTTCAGTCATCCTTGCATCTCTTGAGTCAAGGCTACTTGGATGTGTTCTTGGATTTAGTTTCCCAACATTTTATGGGGAAATTTTGTATTTTACTTCATAATGGAAATTGGCACTTAGTTCTCCTTCTTTGTGTGGCCTTGGGTATGTGGTTTGGGTATCAAAGTAACTGTGGCCTCATAAACTGTGTAATGTTTCTCCTGTTTCTACTTTATGAAAAAAATCATTGTGCAAGATTGACATTAGTTCTTCTTTGAAAGTCTGCAAGTAGTCTGCACTAAAAGAATCTGACTCCATGCTTATTTTGGTTGGAAGGCTTTTAAATTTCTATTTCACTAGCGGTTAGAGGTATATTTAAATTGTTTATCTGATTTGACTTAAATTGAGTAAGTGATACCTATCTATAAAATTATCCTTTCATTTAGGTTTTCATTATGATGTAATACAGGTTTTTAAAACGAATCTCTAGGATTCTTTGGATTTCCTCAATCCCTGTTGTTATGGTCTCTTCATTCTAATTTTTGTTAACTTGAATCTTCTGTCTTTTAGTCAGTTTAGCTAAGGGGTTGTAAAATTATTAACTCCTCAAAGATCCAACTTTGTATTGTTGCTAGTGTTGGTTGTGTTTCTATTTTATTGATTTCAGATCTGAGCTTATGAGCTTTCTTCATTTCATGTGTAATTTCGTCTTTTTTAATGTTTTCTGGCATGCTTGTAAGTTACTGATAAGAAATCTGTTCATTTATTTTCAAATTTCTTTTATTTCTATTTGTGTGTGTGCGTGTGTGTGTAACCATTGAGTGCTATCTGCTCAACTCTTAAAACTGCCTTCGTTGTGTCCCTCTGGATTGAGTATGTTTTGTTTTCATTTCCATTCAATTCTAGAAAGTTTTTAATTACTTTCTGAATTTCTGTCTTCTCCCATTTTCATTCAGTCATAGGTTTCCAATAATTTGTAAGCATTTAGTTGCTTCTGTAGTTGTAGATATTTAGTTTTCATCAATGCTGACTAGGTAGAATGTAATAGGTTAATTCAATTTGTGTGTGTGTGTATGTGTGTCTGTTGAGCTTTACTTTGACTCCAAGTTACGTGGTCAAATTTGGAGAATTTTCCATGAGCTGCTAAAAGGAAAGTACATTCTTTGGGTTATGTGAGAAATGTTTTGTAAATATCTGTTATGTCTACTTTCTTAATGATGTCAACTAGCTCTAGTATTTATCTGTTTAGTTTTTGTTCAGCTGATCTGTCTTTTGGCATGAATGGGGTATTAAAGACACTGTCAGTGTGTGAGTGTCTATTCATGGGTCAAACTGCACTAGCTTTTCTATTATTAACTTAAATTGGTACATAGATATTAATAACTGTGGAGTCCTCTTGGTAGATTGTTTTCTTTGATGACTATGAAGTGTTCTTCTCTAGCTCTTCTGATCAGACTTACTTTGAAGTATGTTTTGTCAGGTAGAAATTTGCTATATCTGCTTGCTTCTTAGGTCCATTTGTTTGGAATAAGTTTTCCATCCTTTTATTGAGGAACATTGTTCATTTTTATCTTAAGGTGTATTTCTTTGATGCAGCAGAAGTATGAATCCTGTTTTTGTAACCATTATGTTTGTTTGTGTCTTTTTAATGGATAATTGAGATCATTGATGTTAAGAGATATCAACGATCAATGTTTCTTGATTATAATTATTTTATTGTGGTGGTGTTTTTGTTTTTATCCACTCTCATTTGATTTACAGGTCTGGGATAATTTATTCTTTGTCTTTTCTTTTGTGTGGTAACCACTTCAGGATGAAGTTTTTCTTCTAATATCTTCTACAGGGACTTGTACCTATAAATAGATACTGCTTAAATTTGGTTTTACCATGGAATTCCTTTTTATTCTCCATCTATTATGATTGAAAAATTTGCTGGATATAGTAGTCTAGGATGGCACCTGTTGCCTCTTAGAGTATATTGAAATCTATCTAGCCCCTTCACTTTTAGAGTCTCCACTGAGAAATCAGATGCTATTCTAATGCTCTGCCTTTATATGATATGTGGTCCTTTTTTTTTTCCAATTTTTAATATATTTTTTGTTCTGTACATTCAATGTTTTGATTATTATTATATGCTTTTCTAGTTCAGCGTACTTGGTGTTCTGGATGCTCTTTGTATTGTAATAAGCTTATCTTTCTTGAGGTTAGGAATGTTTTCTTCTAAGATTTTGTTGGAAATACTTTCTGTATATTTTACCTAGGTTTCTTCTTCTTGTATTCCTACTATGTGTATATTAAAACATTTATTTGAACAATGTATCAATTTGTTTTGTCTTATCCTCAGTGGCTGAAATTATCTTCCATTTCTTATATTCTTTGGGTGAGCCTTGCCTCCAAGTTTCCTGCTGTAGTCCTTAGATTTTTCATTTCTGGATTTCTTTCACTTTGATTTTACTTCATTCTCTCAATTTCTATTTTTGGGTCTTGAGTATTGATTCATTTCCTTCAACTGTTTCTTTGTATTTTTATAACTTTCTTTTTTATTTTTTATTTTATAATAGATATTTTCTTTATTTACATGTAAATTTTTCTTTTCCCAGGTTCCCCTCCAAAAAACAAACAAAAAAACAAAAACAGCAAGAACAAACACCTTTTGCCTCCCCCCTCCCCATGACTGCCCACCCCACCCTCTCCCACTTATTGGCCCTGGCATTATGAGTGAGGTAACCCAATCACAAAAGAACACACATGGTATGCATTCTCTGATAAGTGGTTATTGGCCCAGAAGTTTGGAATACAGGAAGAACGACCCACAAACCACAAGAAACCTAAGAAGAATGAAGATCAAAAGGTGGACATTTCATTCCTTCTTAAAAAGGGTAATCAAATACCCATAGAAGGAGTGGCAGAGATTAACTATGGAGCAGAGACTGAAGGAAGGACAAGCATATAGCTATCTCCTGAGAGGCTCTGACAATACCTGACTATAACTTTCTTTAATAGACTTACTCTTTTCCTCTAGAAGGACTTATTGCATTTTACATTTCATTTTACGATGTGAAACTCCATTTTAACTCTTATTCTGCCAGTTAAATTACATTTCATATTTCTTAATATACAAATCTCATTTTGGGAATCTAATGAAACAATGTATACTTTTTAAGACAAAAGACATCTTTATAAGATTAATATCATCATATTCATTACATGTCCCATGTCCTCATAATTCACTTTTCTCCTATATTCATTATGATGTTTTGTATTTTCCTCCATAAATCATGTGCATTCTTAGCTACATTTCATGTGCTTTTTATTTTTATTTTATTTTTGTTCTCTTTCTTTCCCTTCCTCCCTCCTTCCTTCCCTCCTTCCCTTTAACTATCTATCTCTCTTATAATTACAGATATCTGTTTAGTGTTAAAGTCAAGGTATACTTAAGTTCTAGGCAGCTGCTGCGTAACTTTGATATTGTACCATAGATTATGCTATGAAGAGGATAATAGTAAATGCTTTTAGAGAGTCTACTCTAAGAGATAAAGGTGGTGTTTGTGCTTACTACTCAGGTTAACTTTATTTCCCTAAAATCTTTAATAAAGTAGAGATGGGATGGGCTAATGTGGATAGTAAATTCATGATGCATGTGTTATATATGTATAGTGAATCAAGGTTATCTCTCCCTCTGCTACATGGGTAATATAGGAATCCCCATACATTATTTCATTCAGGGACAGAATCTAATTTGGAGTCTAACATAGCATAGAGAGAACAGTTTTAAATATCTGGGATGTTTTTTGTGGAAATGTATACCCTGAGGAAGCCCTATTTTTTGTAGAAACATAAAATATTTTGGAAAAAAAACATAAAAAATCTACAACATTGATTTTTGATATGGAGCAGCAACCTGCTAAACTTGATCCAGGAAATGCTAATATTCACCAACACATCTCTTCATTGGCAAATTGAGTCATTTTATTTTCCCCTTACAAATATTGCATAAGAAATAATATCACTTGACTGTTTCTCAACAATTTTATTTTTTTCTATTTGTTTTGAGAGGTACACTATCTGTCCAGAATATTCAGAATTAAGACCATTGCATAGTTATCCAGTCTGCAGTGGTCAGCCCTTAATACATGTAAAAATAAGCAAAACTAAGTGTACTCAGTACATTATATTCATATAAACTCTTGTATATATTAGACATATTAAAATAATAATTATATAAGAGGTCATAAAATGAGGGAATCAGAGAAATGAAAGGCTGAAGTGGCACAAATAAGTGGATATATATATATATATATATATATATATATATATTCTCACTTCTGACCTAAAATTAGATTTACTTTAGTCAAAGTTTCTAGGGCTACTGTGTATTTTTATTCTAAATCTCTTATTTAGACTAGTCTTTTTATTCAAGTGTATTTGATCCTTTGTGTAGGTTAACTCTGAAGCTTATTTATTTATTTGTTTAATTTTTAGTCAGGATGTATAAAAATTGAGAGCGGAGTACCTAGGCCACCTGTTATTAGTGTATGTATGGCTATCATTTATTTTCCATTTTTGTTCACTTGTGATATTTAAATACCTAACCTTTGAAAATTATGTAATATATATGATTGTGACATCACCTTGATTGAATATTCCCTTTAGTAATATATGGTGGTCTGCTTCATCACTTCTGATTAGTTTTGCATTGGAATCTACTTCAGCCTGTGTAAGGAGAGCTTTGCCAATTTATTTGCTTCTATTTCCTTGGCATAATGACATCCATTCTTTAATTCTCTGTTCATCTTTAATTTTGCCAGTGAAGAGTAGTTCCTCAAAATAACAGATAATTGTTCCTTGCATTTTCTTCAGTGTAGTCAGTCTTTGTCATTAGTTGTAGACTTAGAACTGTTTCCATTTAGGGGTACTCTAGAGAAATGTGTACAGATTATAGTTATTGGTTGTTTCTTGTTAGTTTTCTGGTTGAAGGTACTAGTAATCTTCTTTGCATTTTCCATATTCATAGTAGGGTTTGCTGGCTTACTAGATTGGGCATACCTGATTATTTCCTTATCTACCTATACTCACCTACTCTCTCAATTAGTTTATTCTTGAACTCTCATAATCAAGACTGTCTTACTCCTTGTTAAAAGATTCCTTTAACTGTCTTCTCCTGGCTTAGCATTCAAAATTACTTATCTGTACCTGCTTTGAAATCTTCTTTTTTCCAAGGTAAAATGAATTTTTTTTTTTGCTGGCTATATGAATTTTCTGGCAATTACCTATTTTCAAAGTTTGAAATATATCATTACATGGTTTTATAGAATTCAGAGTCAATATTAAAGTCTTAACATTCTGATGTATTTTCTTTTGTGAGTCAACTGGAGTAAATTTCCTAATGATTATAATATATTTTATTCTGTAGTTTGGAAATTTTGATTATTATGTGTCATAGAAAAATTAATCTGTTCATGAGTATTTTAGGTTCTGTATGTCTCCATTTCTTTCCCTAGATTTAAAAACTTACATATTATAATTACATGAATAAGTGTTCCTTTAGTTTTATTTTAGCTTCTTCTTAAATATTGTGAATTCTTATTTTTTTCCTCTTGGTTTTATCTCAGAACTTTTGGAGTTGTGGTCATGGCCATTGTTTTTATTGATATCTAATAGTAATTGTTCTTTGATTCTACCATGCATCATTGATATCTTTCATCTGAAGTGCACAGTTTAGTTCAAAGGCATTCAACTATGTCTATTGTTTGATTCAGTGAGTTATTCATTAGCACTATTTCTGTTTATTTCATCCTGTCCAAATGTGCTGAGACCATTTTGGTTACACTTCAATTGTTCAGCATTTCCCTAATCACTCTAGAGTTACCTTGCTTTGTGCTTCAGAAGCCACTTGGGACCACCTAGAGTTTTAGAGACTATATACCAGGTAGAGTCTCACTCTGAATATTTTCCACTCTGTACACTTTGAGGTGCAAACATCTGAAACAAAGCAGGCATCCTGAGTTAGGATGTGGGGGAAGAAGCAAGAACAATGAGATATGTTATTACAGAGCACAATTCTGTGATTTGTGAGCTACTGGCTACAGATATTTTCACAGCTGGAATCTCCGGCTGCCTGAGCTCAACATCTCTGCATTCAGTGCTCCCTTGATCCATGTAGCCTCCTCACACAGCCATTTCCCACCCATTGGCCTGTGTAAGATGACTCAGACTTCCTGAATTGAAATTGTCCCTTTGTTCATATACTAGTACAGCTGAATCTTAAACAATAGTTTTCTCCTGAGAATGTGCTCTGTCACATCCTTCTGAGACAAGGGGATCACAATACAGACCTCTTTCCACTGCTAAATGATATCAGAACAGTCATGGTTTAAGCAGATCTTTCTCTTGATTGGGAGGGCAATGGCATTGTCCTCTAGATAGGGCTGCAAATATGTTTCACTATTTATGTCCATATTATAGTTTAGATGAAGCATCTGTTTTCTCTCTGCCCAGTGGGGAGCCACTTGAATGTGTGCTACTTGTTAGTGTTTCTTAGAGTACCCCTTCTGTTTCAACATACTGTTCAGCAGTTCTATCACAACCTTTGTGATTTGCAATATCCACTCTTTTTTTCATTTTAAATGGAATTCATTCTTTGTTGGCTCACTACTTTTATTCACTGCCGTGAACAAACACAGACTGTGGCTTTCAGTAGGTACCTCCCAATCTCTTTTACATGTTTAAATTTTACAGTATTGCCATGTATACATACAAATGAAATCTTTGCCTTGCACTAGAGAAAATATACATATGCTCATTAGCTGTAATACAATTCTGAGACCAGGTGTTTATTTTATTATTTAGAGAAAAATTACTATGAGAACCTTGGCTCGTGTGTGTGTGTGTGTGTGTGTGTGTGTGTGTGTGTGTATGTGTGTGTATGTGCATGTATGTGTTTGTGTATGATAAATATTTCCTTTATCATAAAAAATATTCCCATGAAATACCTTTTCAAGTTACATAGAAAACTCTTCAATATTATTAAAACAGAAAACCAACTTTTTTCTCTTAACAGTAGTTAAGAGCACTGAACAAGCCAACATATTGATTTTTATTTGCTGACTATGGAATGAAATACAAATAAAAGTTGCATGTTGTTCAAACAATGGGGACATTAGAATAAGAAATCAGAACTGAAAACTTCAGATTTGACAATCTTTCAGCAGTTTAAAAAATTTCAGATTCAGGATTATCGCTTTTTAAATGTATAGTCATGTATTCAACAATAAGTAAAACTATGCTTGAGGCTTTATATATGTAGATATATGCCATTCAATACTTTCATGAAAGTAGAACAAAAATTACTTCAAAAATTATATAATTATTCATTTTATGTTCGTAACACAGCCCCTTGGCCCTCCTCTCATTCTAGTACCATGCTTAAAAATTTCTCCCCCACTATCCCTTCACATTCTTCTCAGAGGAAAGGGGGACCTTTGGGTACCACCTCACCCTGGAATATCCAGTTGCCTTATGCCTAAATGCATCCTCTCCTTCAGAGTCTCAACTAGGTATTCCAGTTAGGGAAAATGGATCCAATTATAGGCAACTGAGTTAGATTCAGCCCCTGCTTCAATTATTAGGGGACCCACAATAAGACCAAGCTGCACATTTGCTACAAATGTATAGGGGGCCTAGGTCCAGCCCCCATATGCTATTTATTTGGTGATTCAGTCTCTGTGAGGCCACCATAGTCCCAGGCTGGTTGACTCTGTAGGTAATTTTTGTGGTGTCCTTAACTCCTCCAGTTCTCTTCATTCTATCCCCCATTTTTCCCAAGAGTCCCTGAGCATCACTTGACATGGGTCTCTGCATCTATTTGTTGCTACATGAAGCATCTCAGGAGACAGTTATGCTAGGCTCCTGTCTGGATCAGACAAGAGTATTATTAATAGTGTCAGGAACTGGCTAACTTATAATGGGTGACCATTCCCTCAATCTCTTTGCCATTTTTTTTTATTTCCATGCAACCTTGTATGCAGGACAAATTTAGGGTTGAAGGTTTTGTGGGTAGGTTGATGTCTCTCTCCTTTCATCAGAAGTCCCCCTGACCACAGTTGTGATATTCTCCCAACCCCTGCTAGTAGTAGTCTCAACTACAGTCACCAGTAGATTCCCTGAAATCTTCCCCATACTAGATCTCCAGTTACTCCTGGAGATATCCACCATCGATTGCAGTTCCCTCTCCTACGTCCTACCTCCTCACACCTGATCTCCATCCCTTTTCCCCTTATTACCCACTCACCCTTAGTGCCTTCCCTCCATCCGCCAGCAATGACGATCAAAAACAACTTTTAAAATTCCAAAGACTAGCTAGAATAAATACTTAATTTACAAAAAAAAAAAAAAAAAAAAAAAAAAAAATTCCAAAGACAATTGATTCTGGTGCAGCAAAAGAATGAGCAAATCTTCCACCTTTCCTGTTGGTTCATTCTATCCTTTCTAATATCACAGTAGTGATTTCATAGATTCAGATAGTTTGTCTCATGACAAGTATGACTATGAAAGATATTGATCAGTTGAAAAACAAAACAAACCGGGCAGTGGTGGCACATGCCTTTAATCCCAGCACTTGGGAGGCAGAGGGAGGAGGATTTCTGAGTTCGAGGCCAGCCTGGTCTACAGAGTGAGTTC
>JADRCD010235328.1:5826-29807 GCA_019843815.1 Montemys delectorum
ACGCTGTTTGCTTCGGCAAGCTTGGAAAAGACCAAGGTGGCGGGACTTCGGGGGGGGAGGGAGGAAGGGAGGGAGGGAGGGGGGATGGAGAGGGGAAGGAGGGGGGACAGAGGGAGCCCATAAAGCCAGAGCATTTCCCTTTCTCAGGGCCAGACTTGATTTACTCAGCCAGGCCTTCCCTTAGCCCTCAGGGACCTGCCAATCTTCCAATTGAACTCTCAGCCTCCCCGTTCTTGCCCAAAGCTGTGCCTGATTCCAGCACTCTGGCTAGCCTCCTTAGAACAGGGTCTCTGCTGCTCACCCTGGCTCAGCTCCACATTCTCTGCTTCCCTTTGAACGGGACCCAGGACGAACCAGATTTCCCACTCCAAGCTTTGCTCCTTCTTTGATTTCTCTCCTTGCCTCTTAAGCTCCAAAGCCACTCCTTCCCTGTGGTCTTTTTGGATGTCATCTATAGCCCCTCCCTCCCTGCCAGTACACTGTCCTGTCCAAGTTGGTGCATCTCTCCTGTGCCGGTTTGCTTCTGCAAGCGAGGAAAAGTCCAAGGTCTCACTCCTTCATGGAAGCATCAAGTTAGCATGCTCAGGAACAGGATGAATTGACATAGAAGCTCTGGAGAAAAGCCTAAGGTTTATAACAACCAAGTAGATGTCCAATTAAGGAGCAGCCACTTTCAGAACAGGAGGGAAAGTTCTCCGGCATCTGTTGGGCTCCGGCCCCAGCGTTTTTTCTAGTGCCACTACTGTATTGGACTAGAAGAGGTAGCAGTCGTGCTCTTGGGCTTCTTCCTGCAAACCTTACTCACCGATTACTAGCACACTACAAGGCCACCAGCATGCTACTGTGTATTTTGACTCTGATCTCTCTCAAGTAGAGACTACCCACTGGGCTCTGTTAAGGACACACACTAGGCCACAGATGCCTGTGGCCAAAGATTGTGGAAGGCATGCACAATATGCCACATGTGATCTCAGGCAGAAGCCACGATCTTCAGTACTGCTTTGCATCATGACGTGTGTAGTACCAACTGTGTTCAGAACCAAGGCTTCCTTCAAGTTCAAGACGCAACATGCGTGAATGCTGCCTGCAACCTCAGATTATTTCCACACTGGACTCTGAATGATGTTTTAGTGTTACACATTCAGTGACCTTTTGCTGTTGCCAGATTTTATTTTACATTTATTTCTGTTTATTATTACTTTTGTTGTTGTTGTTGTTTAATCTACCAGATTTTTTTTTTTTTTAGTTAACTACCACATTCTGATATAAGATCTCACATGGAGTGAAACTTACAGTTTAAGAAGTTGGGATCTATCAATGGGAGGAGAGGCCCTCGGTCCTGTGAAGGTTCTGTGCCCCAGTGTGGGGGAATGCCAGGGCCAATAAGTGGGAGAAGGTGGGGTGGCAGGTATGGGGAGGGGGGAGGCAACAGGGTTTGTTCTTGTTGTTTTTGTTTGTTTGTTTGTTTGTTTGTTTTTTGGAGGGGAAACTGGGAAAGGAGAAATCATATGACATGTAAATAAAGAAAATATCTAATAAAAAAATCTTTTAAAAAAGAAGTTGGGATTTGTGTAATCTCAGTGAAAATCATAAAGAAATATCTGCAATCTGACAGGCCATAGAACTACAGCTTATAAATATAGGTATTTATATACTATATATTATATATATAGTATAGATGTTTATAGGACATATTTTAAATGTCTACCAGCAGATGATATTAGACTTGTCGAGTGTGGAATAGCTTATCAACATGGCTACCTATATAAGACCAGGGCAAGGATGTCACCAATAGACATTGTAACATGGAAGAAGGAAAGATCATGGGCCTCAGTTTTAGATGATGAACTACAACCAACTAAGAATTGCTGAGAGTGAGGGAAACAGTCATCCCAGGGAAGAGTACATCAGTTGGTTATCTAATACCAAGTTGTCAGTCCTGGAAACATATGCATACAAGTAACATTATAAAGACTGATCAGGCTATACTTCTATATTAAGATATGTATATGTGTATATGCATATATATGTAACAACAATTAAAGAAGAAGGACAAGAATTAGAAAGAAAGCAAGGGGGTGAGAGGGGCTAGAGGGAAGAAAGGGAAGGGGAAAATGATATAATTATATTATAACCTCAAAAATAATAATAAAAAAGATTTCCTATATAGGAAGCTGGTCTTTCTATAAAGCTACTTTCATTTAAAAGAACAGATATATGAGTATCAGCTATGTTTATATATTATAAAAGTACACATTAGCTTTGTGGAGAGGTCTAGGACATACTTAAATGGCCTTGTGTGGTTACTGAAATGTTCTGCTTTTCAGAGAGAACACAGCAGGGCCGGAAGTTTTCCATAAAATAGTTCAATGATATGACCAAATACATTTCTCTCATGTTAACAGATGGTGAATGCCTCCTAGGAATTTTCATTGAAGTATTAACTTGAACCTGTAGAGCTCTGTTCTATGATAAGCGTTTCCAACTCCTTGAAAGTAGCAGTTGTGAAAACATTTCTTCTTAGTTTAACTTGGTCAGTAGGGAGGTTTTGGGGTGGGGGTGGATTGTTGGTATTTTGCTATATTGTTGAGTATTGGTTTGTGGAGGAAAACCACAAATGAATTAAAGTCCTGTTAGTAGTCATTTAATAACTGTCTGCATAGTTGCTTTACTCTAATAACTTCATGACTATTGAGTAATGTCTACGATATCTGAGAGTGGTAGTTGCTACCCTACACTGGGAGTCTTGAAAAGACAAAAATATAAAAGCAGGAAATACTGACTGGCGACAAGATGAAGCATTTGCTGTTGTGCCCCAAACAGTGAAACAAGGGAAAACAACAAGAACATCGGGAAGACCTCCGCACCATCTGGTAACATGGCCACATGGGAGAAAATGACCAGGACACATAGCTGGGTCTGCTTTGTTTATTAAGAAAAGAGAAAGAACGCTCTTGGCTCCAAACTAAGGAAAGCTCCAAATTTACCCTTGTTTTAGAAGACCAGATGCACCATTGAAGGTCAAGATGGTAAGCTCCAGGAGTTCCAGCTCTCAGAAAGAGGCAGGAGATCATTGCAAGCTAGAGGCTAGCCTGGTCTACACAGCAAGTTTCAAACCAGAAGGTGCTACCAAGTAAAACCTTGTCTCAGAGAATGAACCTGTAACATTGAAGAAAGTAGGGATGGGAATGGAGAGGGCAAGGGATTAGGGGTAAGGGTTGGGAGTTGAGGGGTGGAAGGATCCTGAAAAAAATATCAACAGACACAAAAGAAAATGAGATGGAAATTAAAACTACCCAAAAAGCAACAACAACCAAAACCAAACAGCTAAATAGAAAAGAAAGTGGGGGGACTAAGGGCAAGATACTATCAGCCATGAAGAACAAGAAACAAAGCAGCAAAAGTAATTATCAGTAACTCATTTAAATGTAAATGGGTTAAACTTTTCAGTCAAAAGGCACAGACTGAACTGAACTGAAGAAATGGCTCAGTGAATAAAGTACTTGCCACACAAACTCAGGGACTGGGTTAGAATCCCCAGGACCCACATAAAGCCAGACAGCAGCATGCTCTGTAATCCCAGTATGGTGGTAAGACAGAAGGTGCAGAAAGGAGGAAGCTCAAGGACTGATTGGCCTAGTGTACACAGTACCAAACACCACAAGAGACACTCTGAAAGGAAAGGATCGGCTCTGGACCCCCAAGACCAAATCTCAGCACAAAGGAGATTCATTTGCCCCAGAGGGACAGAGGCTGGGGATAAGGGAAAAGACAGGAGAGAGAAGAAGAGGGAGAGGATGGGAAAGGGAACAAGGGAGAGGGGAGAAAAGGGACAAAGTAGAGGTGTAAGGGGGCTTGTCCCGGAGTGGGACAAAGGACTGCCTCTGGATAGAGGAGACAGATGTGGCACATAGGAAAAATGGCAGTTTATAAAGGTAAAATGGGAAACCCTGTGTTAGGATGTGGTGTTTAATTTTAATTAGTGTGTTAATGAGGTGAGCCAGATGGGGCTTTTGATTGCCAACTTCAATACTTTGATAGCTGGACCAGCTTCAGGAGGAAGTGGCCAAAGGAATAGACCTTGGTGGCTAGCTATAGGAATGTAATTGAATGGTTTTTAGCAAGGAAGAGGGAGTGGAGGAAGGGCAAGGCCTGCCAGAACCATGATAGCCAGAGTCTCTTCAGTAAGGACTGCCACCTGAAGCTATCCTCTGACTCCCATACACACACCATGACAAGCACACATCTGCACGCACACACACAGGCAGGCGCGCACACACACACACACACACACACACACACACCATACATGCATAAAGGCATAAACTGATGAGTGGATTCAATTACGATAAGATTCAACTGTCTGGTGTCTACAAAAGGTTTTCTTTCCACCCAACATCAGGCATAGAATGAAAGAGAAGCAATGGCAAAGGTGTCTCATGTAAAAGGGTAACCAGGAGATATCTGGGGTGATTATACTGTCACATAAAATGGCCTTTAAATCAATTGTGACTTTAAAAGACAAAGTAGGACATTATATATTTATTTTAAAATGTCAATTTGTGGAGAAGATGAGACACTTTTACATTTACAGGTAGCAAATGGCAGTACTTGCCCCTTGAATGTGAGTCCTGAGGGCAGGAACTGGGCATGGCTCACTCTTAGCCACAGCACAGGGACTTATTTTGCTCAGTTCCCACTGTCCCCAGCAAGTGACCATAAGAAAAGTGAATAGGTAAGGCCTGGGGGTTGTTTCAGGCCATTCTTAGCTCTCCTCGATGTCCCATTCAGGAACTGGGCATTCAGTTCTTTGCTAGCCGTGCTCCAAGTATGCTGATGAGAACAAGGGCTCTTGGACAGGTGTGTCCAGTGTCCCCAGTCAAGCATCCCAAGGCTTTTAATTGGGGTACACACCAGGGGATCTAAAAACTCCAAGAGGCTTAACCAGTAGAACTGGTGTTTCCCAGGAGGACACTAAAACCCAGACAGAGTAGGCCATCAACTGAAGGTCACACAGTGAGCTAACCACACAGCTAGCACTCAGGCAGACCTGAGTCTATCCATTACTCTACCTGCCATGTGCTCTGTCTTCAGGAGACTACCTATCCTCGGTGAGTCCTCTGTCATACCCTCCCCATCCACTTCCCTTTCTACCCACTACATCCTCTGTCCTCCGCAATGTAAAGCCTAGCTCAGCCTTGTATGCATTCATGTGTTACTGGATGAAAATTTTACACCCATGGCCCTGTGGGGAAGTGATTTTATCTGACAATCTGAACTTTATTCTGGGGACTAAAAAGAATAAGAAGAAGTTCTCTTTTAGGCCTTATTTTACAGATGAGATAAGCCTATGAGATAGAAAGAGACCAGATAGTTATGCTGATTGAGTTTTTGGTCAGCTTGAAACACGCTAGAATCATCTGGAAAGAGGACGTTTCAACTAAGAGCATGTCTCCTTCACATTGGCCTATGGGGCAGTTTCTTGATTGGTGATTGATGCAGAAAGGCCTGGCCCACTGTAAGCAGTTCAATTCCTGGGTAGGTGGTCTTACCATCTATAAGAAAATTGAGCAAGCCAGTGAAGGCAAGCCGGGAAGCAGGGTTCCACCATGGTCCCTGCCTCCAAGTTCCTGGCCTGGCTTCCCTTCATGATGGACTATAAGCTGTAAGGTGAAGTCAACGTTCCTCCCCAAGTTGCTTGTGGTCATTGTGCTTTGTCACAGTGATAGACAGATAACCAGGACACCAGCCAGGGAAACTACTAGGGCCCAGAGCCAAGCCCAGCCTCCTGTCTCATTTTGAAGGCCCCATCAGCCCTCAAAATATCACAATCCTTAGCAACAATCTATAAACATTTGTCCTTCTACCCACAGATAAATGTAGTCTTGACCCTTCATCAAGAAAATGTCCTTTGTAAAAGATAGAGACCACTAGAGAAATCTACAACCAATCAAAATACAGAATTATGGAACCCGGTCCCAGTGGATACATCTATAGAACACTCTTGTGCCTAAGGCTCAAGGAACTTTGCAGAAGAGGGGCAGAAAGATTGGAGGAATCAGAGGATCAGGGAGTTTGCTGTGAGACTGTCTGCTAGTTACATCAGAAGATAAACCTATGAAGTCTCACCAACATGCCTGCCCACATGTGTACCAAGTAAGGATGGCACCAATGGACATGCCAATCGGACACACAGAACTGAGGGAAGGCAGTGAGGAAAGCTGGGAAAAGCCCCCCAGTACCAAATGGTCAGCCCTGCAAACATAGGTTCAGATAATATCACATGGACTCAACAGGTTATATTTAGGAATGCATATACAAAATAAGAGGCTGTGGATTTGAAGTAGAGCAGGGAGAGGTATATGAAAGGGTTTGGAGGGATGAAAGAGAGGAGAGAAATGTTATAATTATGTTATAGTTTCAAAAATAAAATTTAAGGAAAAGGCATGCAGAGACTTGAGTTACCAGAACCCCTTCTGTCTGTTCCCAGCTTCCCCAGAAAAACTGTTCCTGCTCCTGCTCCTGTAGACTTTTTTTCTTTCATAGAAGGATGACCATGAAACATGAGTTTCATTCTCCAAGACTAGAATGCATGGGGGCCACCCAGGCCTGGACAACTTTAACCTGTCCAGTCTCAGGGTCCTTGTTAGTTGATAGGGATTAAGCTAAGCATTATGGGTATGTCTCTAGTTCAATGAGGCCAAAGCTATCATATAACTTTGCAATGAAACACACAGAGTCTGTCGGGAAATGGCTTGTACAAGAACAGTGCTATCTATGGTCTGTTTTTACCAAAGTTCAGATTGCCCTCATTGTGACATACTGAGATGTAACGGAGTCTCTAAAAGGTGTTTGGACTGTGCAAGTCCTGCCTTCCTACAAGAGTTAGAGCTGTTCACACAAGAGACGGTTAGTTTCTACTTGTTTAAAAAAAAAAAAAAAAAGATTGTTAAAAAGAAAGTGGCCTCCTTTGCCCTGCCTCTTCTGCATAATCCCTCTGCTTTGGGATTACTATTGCCCTGTGAAACACCATAACAAAAGCAACATGGGGAGGAGAGGGTTTATCCAGCATATAGATCCTGAGTCACAGTCCACTTAGGGGAAGCCTGAACTCAAACTATTCAGGATCCTGGAGGCAGGAGCTGATGCAGAGACCATGGAGGAGTGCTGCTTACTGGCTTACTCCTCATGGCTGCCTCATCCTGCTTTCTTTTATAAAATCCAGGGCCATCAGCCCAGGGATGGTACCACCCACAATGGGCTGGGGCTGGGCCCCCCCCCCACTCGATTACTAATTAATCTTACAGAGGCATTTTCTCAGTTGAGAGTCCCTGTCTCAGATGACCTAGCTTGTGTCAAGATGGCATAAAAACTAACCAGCACACCCCATTTCCTCTCATTCTTCTCCACAGATGGACCATCAAGCCCTGACAAGAAGCCAGCGGAGTCTGCTCCCTAGTTCCTGACCCTCCCCTACCTTCGGAACCCTAGTGTAAATAAGCTGTGTCTACAAACTGTCTCAGGTAGTCTGTTATAACTGCAAAGCTGGCCAAGACAAGATCTGATGGACCATAGCCAGACTATGCTCTTAACCCCTTCAGTGCCTTGGATTACAGGTTGCTGGGCTGTTCGGCAGCTGGATGTATGCAAAGTTGAGGCCAGCAGTGCCTCCGTGAGTGTGTGGATACTTCCAAGCTGCCTTGGCATTGCTCGCTTTTGTTTCCAGTGAGTGAGGCGCAGTAAGAGTTGGTGTGGGGAAGCCCAGATATTTTTGTTCAAAGTCTATTCGGAAGGAGTCTGACCCACCCAGGGTTGGAGGACAGCTGAGGACTAACTAGACCCTGGAATATGGTCTTAGGTGATCAGAACTCAGCAAGCAGTTCCTCCTATTGCCTAGCACCATTATGGTCAGCAGCGGGGGCTACAAAGTCTGTTGGGAGAGCTTGGCTCCTGCCCAGACCAGGTGTGAGCCACTGGCTGCCATCCCCAGACTCTCCCCACTGTGGTCTGCAGTTCTCTCACCCTGGGCACTTGCTTCTCATGATTTTTCTGGCAGCAGAAGCTCTTTACTCCCAGGTAAGGTCAAACTCCTTGGTAAGAGGCTTCCTTCTCTCCTGCTCAGGAGGCAAAAAGTGAGTGAGGGTCCTATACTCAGAGCTGGATCCGTGGCAGAGGGAAAGACGCCCTACCGCCAACACTGCCTAGCAACCCCTGCTGCAAAAGTACAGATTCTGAGTCCACAAAAAGGAAGAGGTTTAGAGGAGCCACTGTCAAATCTGAACCCAAGTCTTATCCCTGACATCCAGGCCAGGCATCCTTCTGCTCCTGTCAAAAGTCCCACAGTCCCATGGGCCTCCTCCTGATTTAAGTTTACACATACCATACTAACAAAACACAGTGTTACTACATTCCAATGTAATGACGTACTTTAACATAAGGCTCTAAAATCCTATCATAAACAGAACGTGCTAGCACAGATTTATATTTTAACTCAACATCTTAAAGCACAATTCTTAGCAACATTCCAATCTAAAACTCCAAGGCAACCTGTCCTTCTAGCAGATAGCATGACCCAGCATCTTAGTGCAGTATCGTTATACATCAGAACACAGCATCTAGGCCCGTAATTAAAAAAAAAAAAAAAAAAAAAAGAACGAGGTCTGTATTTATTTGAACACAACCCTACCACACCTCGCTGAAATACTTTTAAGGTACCACTTTAGTGTCAGTGAGTCTGGATCTAGTCAGATAGGGTTCAGCAGCATCCAAGCGGTACTCAAAGCCCATGGCTTCCTTAAAGACTACTCACCATGGCATGTGGCCCTGCACTCCACGCTTGTGAGGCCAGAGAACGCTCCAGTCATGGGTCTCTCAAACACCCAGTCCGATACAGCCAGCTGCCGAGCTTTCCAACAGGGACAGCCTTTCTAAAGCTGTCTTTAGACCCGCTTACTCCTCCCAGCTCCTTACTCCATGCCCCAGGCTTTTGTGAGCGGGGACTGCTTAAGGAGTATGGTGGGTAGGAGGAGTCCTGGTGTCAGACCTAAATGCAGTGAACTAGATCTTCTTCACCATCCGGGTTACAGGGTAAAGACAAGATGAACTTTGAGGCAATGTGACCTCTTGCAGGCCTTGGGGAACTCTTGGCCACCTCTGGGCCTTCTGAGCCACCCGTGACTTCCCAGCAACATGTTGCCTTACAGTATGCTGCACATTCCTGCCCACTCATGCCCTGCTTTGGCTCTTTTTCTCCCCCATGGCCTGAGCCATGCTCCCTAATTTCCCATGCTGTATTTAGGGTCTCTACTGCTATAGGCTCCTCACAGGTGACCCCAGAGGCTGAACTATGCTGCAGCAAACCCATTTTTATGGATTCCTCTCCCTAGGCCAATTTCCTTTTCTAGGTGGGTGTTCATTTCTTTCCATCCTAACACTCCAGATCTCAGCAAAGCTGTTGCCTAGAATCACCCTGTGTGAAGTCCCACGGCCCTAGCACAGGCCACAGCCATGAAAAATGGTTAATGTTCCCATAGATGACTCTGCTGTGCAGCTACGGCCCAGAGCTCTGGGCTGAAGATCAGCTCTGTGAGGCCAGTTCCTCTTCTATCTTGTTCCTCTGTGTCTGACAACAAAAGAGCAGGTGCTCTGCTAAGAGCTGTATGGGAATAAGCCATGTAGCCAAACACACCCTCTTTAAAGTCTTCCACATAGAGCAGGGTGGTGGTAGCGATACGGCAGCGGTGGCTCTTACCTTTAATCTTAGCACTCAAGGGGCAGAGGCAGACAGATCTCTGAGTTCAAGGCCTAATCTACAGAGCAAGTTCCAGGACAGCCAGGGCCACACAGAGAGACTCCCGTCTTAAAACTAACAAACAAACAAACCAAAACTCCCACATAGAAAAATTATAAATAGCATACAAGTTTTTCTTTCCCAGGAAGCAGGTGAATTTCTTCCTTCTCTAGGGTGGGTTGTCATAAAAGGCAAAGTCTATTACCTGGGGATGGGAAAGGGACAGAAGGCAGAGTAGTACATATGGAGCAGTACACAGGGCTAGCGATTCACCCTGTATGCTCTCAAGTATTTCCACAATGGAGGTTTCTTACCACCTTACTCAGGACCTTAACCTGTGCCATCACTCTGCTGGTGGCACCCGTCCCCAGAGCTTCAGTTCTAACTCAATGGGAATGAGCACCCTGCCTCCTGCACAGGGGTGACATTGAGAATCAGATTCGACACCAGATGTAAAGCGGCATCCGGAAACCCAGGAGCCCTCTCTGCCTCCAGCATGCGCCTTGCTGTTATTAGACAACACGTCACTGAGTCTGTACAGCTGGAACTGTCCTGCAGCTGGGCTGTCTTTCCAATGGTAGCCAGAGGCTCGGAGAGCCCAAAGTCACCTGACCTAGAACCAAGGCCAGCCACGGAAGCAGCAAATTAAAGCTCCCACAAGTCCCAGGCCTGCCGGATCTGAGGATGCCCATCCCTGTGAATGAATGCCAGGTGTCCAGGAAGGGCAAACAGCTTACTTTCATGGCTCCTCTCACTCGCTCTCAATTGTTTGCTTACAAGAGAAGAGGAGGTAGTGAGAAGCCGGGCCATCCAGTCACTAGGGGTGAGCTGTACCATTGCCAGCCAATCCCGTCTGCCAGAGCTGGCGCTCGAAAGGCCCTGGCCCCATCTTGCCAGGACACTTTATCTTTGTCCCAGAACACAAAAGGAGCCTTGTCTTGGCCCCTGAAGCACCAATTCCACATGCTCCTGACTGCCCCGGCCCCTCTGCCCCTAGAATGGCGTACTTTGTCAAGTCAAAAGACTAACTTGTTTCTTTTTCATCAAAATGTGTTGACTGACCTGGCTGATTTATCTTGGGAAAATGGTGGGTGGGGGAGGGGAATGAGGTGACAAGGACAAGCACAAGAACACAATCCAAAATGCCACAGAGACCGCAACACTCAAGAGTGGGCTCATAGCTTGTACCAAGACCGAATAATGGCTGTGTACTGAGTGCAGTTTTAGGGACTCAGGACAGTCCTGAAACTTACTGGTAACACAGAACCACCATTAGCTATTTTTTTTTTTTTTGGCTTTGGTTTTAATCTTTAAAGCTAAAAAAATAAAAATTGTTTTTTGAGTAGAAGCAACTTGTTATCACACCTGAGGGTGAATTAGTTCTCATCAAAACCAAGAGGTGAATCAGCGACAGGGCAGAATGAACAGCAGTGGAGTCACAGGTTAAAGAGGGGACAGTAGGAGCCACAAGCTGAAGTAAGTATGATGATGTTCAGGACAAGCATTCAAGTACAGACAGCAGCAGGCACCATGCATGTATGTACACAATTGCACACACACAATATACCCATATATTCACATATATGTGCACATAGCACACACATAAATATGCACATATATACCAATAAGCACATTGAAAAGAGGGACAAATGCACACATTCATGCATACACACACAAGCACACAAACAGGCAGGTGTATACATATATGTATCTACACATAGGCTCCAGCAGTTAAGGGCCTCCCAGAGACAGCAAAGAAGACAACATGGTCACCTTCTCACTGTGTGTATGCATGTGTATGTGTACATGTGTGTGTACTTATTTGTATGCATGTGAGTATATGTTTATTCATGTGAGCCTGCAAGTATATATGTCTATGTAAAGGCACATGTTTGTTACTGTGTATGTGTTTACATATATGTTATTCATGTTTGTATGTGTGTGTGTCTTTTTTGTTGTTGTTGTTGTTGTTTTGTTTTGTTTTTTGAGACAGTGTTTCTCTGTATAGCCCTGGCTGTCCTGGAACTCACTCTGTAGACCAGGCTGGCCTCAAACTCAGAAATCCGCCTGCCTCTGCCTCCCAAGTGCTGGGATTAGAGGAGTGTGCCACCACTGCCCGACTGTATGTATGTAACATATATATATATATATATGCACATGCCTGCCTGTGTGTATGTGTATGCATGAATGTGTGCACGTGTGTGCTTGTTTCCACGTGCTTGTGCAGATGTGCATATTTATGTATATACTGTATGCACATAAATGTGTCTGAATGTGTGTGCACAGACACATTTTCATGCATGTACACGTCTCTGTGTGGTGATCACATGCATGTGTGTGAATGCGCTTGCATAAACACATGCCTGTGTGTGTGTGTGTGTGTGTGTGTGTGTGTGTGTGTGTGTGTGTGTGTGTAGCACAATGTAAAAAAGGCTCTGTGGGGCTCGGTGGTTCTTGCTCACATAATCTTAGAGTGGGACTGATTCAGACCCACCAGATAGATAAGTAATGACACAGAGGCTTATTAGTACTTTAAAGCTTAGGTCTTAACTGGGCAGTCCCCCTCCCCTCAACTACTCTATCCCTCCTAATCCTGGCCTATGTCCTGCCCTGTGGCCAGGTCTACCTCTCTGCTCTGCTCTACTCCATCTGTCCACCTCCAAGTAATGCTGGAGAATCCCCTGTCGCTCAATTCTTTCCCCCAATTCTTTCTGTCAAGAAGTCCCGCCTTTCCTCTCCTGACTCAGCTATTGGCTGTCAGATCTTTATCAAATCAATCAGAAGGGGAGGAAGGTGTATGTTTACAAAATACTAAGGCAAGTGATGATTCATAAAAATAATAATACCAAATTCCAGCCAGTACTCAACTCTCCCCTGGTACAAAAATCAACTTGTAAATAATCTAAAGACAACCTTTACATGGTGCACAAAAGATTATCTCAACATCTTGCCTTTTTAGTCCAATAAATGACTTTTTCTCCAACGTCAATCAATTATATACAATAAGAACAATTATGAGACCCACCAGGTAAGAAATACATTCACAATGTGCAGTCCATTTGTACTTGGCATCCTTGGAGAAAGTACTCCATTATTCATCCTATCTTGGTGAGTTCAAAATTCTGTACCAAAATCATTTTTTATCATAACTGCATTTATCAACCTAAAAATACCTTTTTAGACCTTAAAACATTTTCTTAAATCCTAAACAACTTAGGCTTCTTTGTGAGACTATAACTATCTAGTCTCTAACCCCATCAGAGGTCTGCAAAGGATAAATATTACCCGAGTGAACAGGAAGCACTGAGCAGGCAGCTTCCAAAACTCTAGAAATGGCAGGGACTGCTGGCTGCCTGTCGCCCAAGGTTCCTCTGTAATGCTGGGGCATCCATTTTTGGCTTACAGGCCCAGAGCACCTGACAGGGTTATCTGTGAAACAGGGATTATGAAGGACTGACTGGCCTACCTTGTCTTAGCAAAGTTGGTCAATCGACTTCCCAGTGTCCCGGTTATCTATAGTTTGGACAGCATGCTGTCAGCAATCAAGACAAGGACAGGTTTTTTTTTTTGCCCAATAGCAGCTTTGCCACATTTCAAGCAAGCTCCTTATGGAAGTTCTTTGGTGCCCATGATCTTCTTTGAAATAAAATGGGTGTGCTGCCAGGAGCTGACGAGTCTCACTGTCAGAATAACCTTATTTTAAAAAAAAAAATCTTAAATGCTGTATTCAGTAGATCTCTGAAGTGTTTGAAGACCATCTTTCTATCTAAAGTATATCTAAATAGACAGGTGTTATTTGTTTCTAGCTATTTACTATGTTTAATTTAAAAACGTAGACAGGAGGCTAACTAAAGCTTGTTTCTGTAATTAACTGAACAAATACCTAACAAGACTACAAGTTTGATTATTACAGGTGACTAATTACTGACTTGCATTTCTTAATTATCCTAAATAGTTTACAATAGTAGCTTTCATAAGGACAGAACTTTACATTGCATTTTAAAATGAGCTGCATACGTAAAATGTCTTAAACAAGAGTTGAAACATACCTATAGTATGTTACAACAAAAGTATAACCTTAAATTTCTATCAATGTATAATAATCCATCAAATAAAATATTTGATATTTGCAATTGCTTTCTAGTCTAAAAGTAGATTTAACAATCTATCTTTTCATCCTATCACCCCCACATCCCTCCTTTTCTCTTCATCCCCTCTCCCTCTTTCCTTCTAACACTAGATAGAAGAGAAAGAAGGATAAAAGAGAGAAAGAGAAAGAGATCCGTGGATCTGATCTCCTTTACTTTGTTTCCTCCTAACCAAGACCAATAACAACTGGTGACTGACCCTCCCCCCAAACGATGATCACAAACCACCCGCCCTACTCCTTGGAAATGGGGGACATCATCTTCACAAACCACCCACCCTACTCCTTGGGAATGGGGGACATCATCTTCTTAGAATTGCTTTCTGTTGTTTGAAGGTGATGTCATCTTTTGGGGACCCTAAGATAATTGGAATATTGGGCAAATCCTGGGAGAACTAGCTGTATTATTTGATTTCCAGTCTCTGTGGGATGAAAAAACTGTAGGGCTTAACTGAAGTCTTGGCTGGAACAATCAGTGAGACTGGGCCAGTTAAGCTGGCCACTTTGAGGTTGTCTTGAATGCAAGTTTTGAGGAAACAGAAACTAAGATAGCCTGTAAGAATGGGTCACCTGGGCTACTTGTCCTGTCTTCATTCTTGTCTTCACTTTGCTATGAAGACACATAAACTTTTAAAGGAAATATGCAATTTGCATTAATACGTGTATGGAATATGCAGTGTGTACAAATCAGCTAACAATGATTCTCTGCTCTTAGTTTGAGCAGATGAAAAGCACCAAACTTCGTAAGTCCATTTGGACTATATAAGAAAAGTGTAATATAAATCTCTATCCATGCCATATGAGAGTGTGGCGTGTACTACTAAGTCATGAGGATTCTGAAGCTAACAAGATTCATTGGCTACTGCAGAGATATTCATGTCTCAGCCAGTCTCAGAGTTGATCCCACGTAGATGGATCAGCATTCACACCACCTGTTTTGTTGTTCTGCTTGGTCTATTTCTCTGTGTGTGTAGCCAAATGGTCAAGCTAACCTTTATTAATTTTGAAGGAACCCATAGATTTTCATTTCCTGTGAAAATAAAGGCAAATCTTCTTCCCCAGCTCAACACATTTCCTGAGCTTCATCCTAAAGTTCTCACATAGAGAGGCTGGTTTAACCCAGCAGGCCTTTCTAAAATCTAATGTGTTTCAGCATCTTGTTGACATTTAAAAAAATTTAAGGTCAATAAAGTATTTATTTATTCTATTTCTGGGAGATCCCTTATCTTCCTTTTGTTTTATGAACATTTCCTTTAAAGTGTAGTGAGATCTTTCTGTGAATGTTTGACCTGTAAGATATATCTGTAGCATGTTTATGTCATAATGTCTAAAACATTGTTGTGTTCTATTGGATAACATGCTGTAGCACCACTAGCTTCAATCTGCAAAGGCATCTCCAAGGTAGCCACCACCTCTAATAAACGTGTCCTCTCGGACTCAGCCTCTCCACAACTTAAGGCAGAAGCCCATTGGGATTTTAAATAGGTAATCAATTGTATGATGTATCAATGTATGCATATACTCTAATGTTCCAGACTCTACAAAATGAAACACATAAGCTATGTATGACATTGCTCTAAGGTGGCATCATCAAACAGAATCTGCATTCTTTACTCCGCATACAGCATCTCTATGGGTTGCCGTTCTACGATCCTGTCACAAAGTGGTGCTGCAGGGTTTAGATTTGATCCCTCTAAAGCCTCCTTATTTTGATTCAAAGGATTCTCTATCGCTTGTAACCTAACATTTAATTCCGCAGTCCTCTCCTCTCCTTATCTTAAGTTTGTTTTATTTTGATTTTTCTTAAAGAGGATATATAAAATTGCAAGCATTACCAAAAATGTAAATTATTTTTTGCTGATACCTGAAACAAAATTATATGTAGCCCAAGTGCCCTCTGCCATTGTATTCTCCATTTTTTAAAAAACCACAAAATATTTTCTTTTTACTCTCTCTAACTCTCTCTTTCTTTTGGAGACTTCACTTATTATTTTTAAATTACATACTTCTTTATATGGCTGTCTATACCCAGTCTGTTTTCTTTCTTCAGCACCTAAGCACAATTCAAAACATACACTAGCCAATCAGAGGCTTATCTGTGCTCGGGGACTCCAGTTTCTCAGTCACTCCTAGGTCTGGCTTCTGTTGCCTGCAGTCACTCACTCCTTTTGTAGCTCCACTTAGCATGGGATGATGGCCACCGGCTCCGCCCCAGTTGCTCTGATCATAGAGAAGGGGCAATCCCACCGCTCTGTGCCGGCAGCAGCCAACCAGAAACTGAGGCTTCTATGCACTGGGACCTAGTCTTCCCACTTTATGGCCAGTTCACATCTTTGTCTTCCACCCAACTCAGGCTGCAGCTATTGTCTGCCTGCCCAAGCAGCAGCAGCAGCAGCAGTAGCAGCAGCAGCAGCAGCAGCAGTCCTTAGGCTGTTGAGCATTCATTCCCAAGGTCCACCAACTGGGCCAACACCTCTGACCTTTGTCCACTCCAGCCCACAGCAGCCTGGCCACCCACCTGAGTGGCGCAATCGGGAAGGGGTGGTGACACTTCTACACCATGGGTGCTCACAAGCCCAGCAGGTCAGTAATGTGCCTACTTGCTGTGCCATGCTTGGGAGAACTTGTGGCTGTGTCTGGGGCTTCTCTCCAATGGCCTCTTGCATGGCTCTGTTGCTAGGGAAACATCTTCCATGCTTTCCGCTGGAGACTTTTCTGAGGCCCTAAGCTTGGATATACACACCCTCACGTTGGACACCAATTATTGCCAGACTTTCTTGGAACCACCAGCTCTTGAATGACACAAGAGACTTATTATTTATGAAAACTTAGGCACTGTAGCAGGCTATCTCCCAGCTAGCTCTAACACAACTAATTCTAGTTCGCATCCTGCCACATGGCCCGTTATTTCTCACTCATTCTTTGCACTTGTTCCTTCCACCTCCATGTCACCCTGGTGAATCCCTCACCTCTTGATTCTTCCCCAAAGACCTTCTTTCTGTCCAGAAGTCCTGTCTATTCTCTCCTTCCTCAGCTATTGGCCATTAGGTCTTTAGTAAACCAATTAGAAGGTGAGAGAGGTGTATGTTTCTAAAGTACTAACACAGGTGATGAACCATAAAAATAACAATACCAAAGTCTGGCCAGTATTCCACTCTCTGATGGTACAGAAATCTACATTTGAAAAATACAAAGGTGGGCTGGTGAGATAGCTCAGCGGGTAAGAGCACTGACTGCTCTTCCGAAGGTCCTGAGTTCAGATCCCAGCAACCACATGGTGGCTCACAACCACCCGTAACGAGATCGGACGCCCTCTTCTGGTGTATCTGAAGACAGCTACAGTGAATTACACTGGAGCGAGCAGGCTGGAGTGAGCGGGGTCTGCAGAAGGTCCTAAGTTCAATTCCCAGCAGCTATACACATCATAGCTCACAGCCATCTGTACAGCTACAGTGTACTCATACACTTAAAATAAAAGAAAAAAGAAAAATACAAAGGCAAACTTCATACAGTGCACAAAAAGATTATGCCAACATAATCTTACATTCATTCTGGATGACACAGAAGCTGTAAGAGTATTCCAGGGGTGACGTGATCTAATTTGCATTTTCAAGAAAGTCTCCTCCTGACTGAGAGTAGATTGCATGGAGGATGATCAAGTAAGAGTGTCATCAACTGGGGCATGTAGTTCAGGGTGGGCCATGGAGAGTGGACAGATTGAGGGAAATAAGCTTCAAGCCAGTGAATGACTGGGTAAATGAATGAGCCCTTCATTTGGAATTTGGGTCTGGTCATTATTCGCTCACCAAGTAAGAGTTGAAAAATCCATCTCCCTTTCTGGGCCTCAGTTTCCCCATCTGTGACATAAAGCAGAGCAGCTGGTGCCCAGGTCTTCTGCAGCAAGCACAGGCAGCCCTATACTTAGGGCCTTGGCTCTCAGGCTATGATCCAGTTACTAATCCCAGCAGGCTCGAATGCCCCATGGCAGCTGTAGAAACCTGGGGACAAGGCTGCAGTTCAGGCCAGTTGCCTGTTGTCTGCAGAAACTGGGACAACCAGAGGACTTGAGACTTGCCTACTCAACACCACAGGCTGGGAATGGCTGGTCTGATGTCACCCTTCAACTGGAGGAAAAGCAAGGGCCACCAGCCAGGCGCTTCCTGAGCCCTTCAGGGGACTGATGTCCCGGCCACAGTGTCTTTCCAAATGGTCCAGCTTCAGCTTTGGGGCTGTGTCTAGCCTCTGGATGACCCTCAGTGTACCTATTCAAACTTCTCTCCCAGGCTCTTAACAAGGTAGAAATCACTACCCCTGGTTTATTGAGTAGAAAACTGAGGACCAAAAAAGTCATAGGCAGCAGAGCTAGGAGTTGAACCTGGGTTAAATAGTACTTCCATCATTCTTTGCTGCCTCTCGAGGATGCAGTGGATGGGTGGAAAAGAGAAATAGAAGCTAAATATGTTTTAATAAATATAGACATTCACACCTTCCTGCTTTGCCAGGGATGAGGACTTTCAAACAAAAGCTGCTTTGTGCAGCTGAAGTGAAGCTTTTGTGTGTGTGTGTGTGTGTGTGTGTGTGTGTGTGTGTGTGTAGTGGATAAGCCCCCTGGTCATTGTTTACAGCTTTTTTGCCGCTCATTTATTCCTTTGTAATTGCCGCAGATTTTTTTTCAAGACATATACATGCTGGGGACTGTGTGAAGCTCCAGGGAGGGAACCGTAATAATTAACAGAAAATGACTTAGTTCCTGAACCCACTGGTTTGCACTGCAGTTGAAAGATGTCCTCTTCTGGATGTTGTTTCTGCTCCAATCTCCACAAAGAGAAACCCAGGGGCTTTGTGAGGTGCTGTGATTTCACCAGGGGGGAGACCTGATCAGAATTCTAACCTGGACTTTATGGTTCAAAGCAGCAGGAGCAGCCGGCCCTGCAGGAGCAGCAGGCCCTGCGTCAGGCAATTTGATTAGGGTTTAATAGAGGGATTAGTCACAAAGGAAGACAGGGCTACAGGAGACCACAAAGCACTCGTCAGGACCCTCATTCACAGTAAGAGGAAAGAGAAGTCAGTCGGCAGCTGATAGATGAGGACCCCCAACAGAACCAGGGTTTCAGCTCAGGGCATGGTGATTGAGAGCTGACCCTGGATCAGTAGACTAGGAATACGGACTCTGAGTTCACAGTCCTCTGTCTTTCCATGTCCTTCTAGGGCTCTCTCCACAGCTCAGATCATTGTCGTGATTTCTGTAAACATCTGGGGTAGATGCTGAAGAAAGAAGGGGACAAAGAGGGACTGCAGAAAAACCACATGGTCTTCAGCTAAAATTAAGATGCTTCTGAATCCAATGCACCTTATTGGGCCAGAGGAGGTCCAGACTCAGGATCAAGCAGGTCATAAGAAATGGGCTCTGTGACTCAGCTCCCATCCTCCAGCCTTCTGCTGGGCTGACAGCCTTGGCCTGCAGCCTGGCTTCTTGTTCTGGTAAGTCAACTTTCATCAGGATACAGCCAACCATATGACTAGCTGGCACCTTCTAGACTCTAGATTCTTACAGTAGAACTTCATAGTGTTGGCAAGTCTGAAATACTCACCAAGAAAAGTAACGTTTGTTTCCTGATCTTGGTACATGTCCACCTCCAGCTGGCAGAACCTTTGCTTCATTGTCAGAGTTGCTGTAAACAATGCCTCCTTCAAGGAATGCAGCATCCTGCCCTCGGGGATGAGAGGTCGTGAGTTGCCCACCAATTCTCAGGCCTCCTACGGCAGACACATACCTCAGTTCTGCTCACATACCTTGGCTCATGCACATCCAGTTCTGTGGCTTCAGGCCAACAATAATGTGGATGTATACGCATTAATACTTGCACGTACATGTTCCTACATGTGTGTGGTGATCACATGAGTGTGTGGGTGAGTGTGTGTTTGTGTGTGTGTGTGTGTGTATGTGTTTGTGTGGCTGTGGGCCTGGGTGCCTCTTGTCATGTGATCATTCATTCTGGATGTCCCAGAAGCTGTAAGAGCGTTTAAGGGGTGACTTGATCTAATTTGCATTTTTTGAGAAATTCTCCTCTTTGTGTGAGAGTAGACTGCGTGGAGGATGATCCGGTAAGCATGTCATCCACTTGGACATATAGTTCAGGGTGGACCAAGATAATGGACAGACTGAGGGAAATAAGCTTCAAGCCAGGGAATGACTGAGCAGATGAATGAGCCCTTGATGCGAGAAATGTAGGTGTAGTCTATATTTGCCCCCTCATCTGCCTCCTGAGACCAGGGCACAAACACCGATGGCTGGCCGCTCTGCTGACAGTCGTGGAGTACCAACTTGGCTAACATCTAGCAAACAAAGAATAAAGGTGCTATCTGGCTTGGAAGAGACTTCTGCGGCCTCCCACACTACTCAGGCTGTCTTGTGGGGTTAGGGCAGACAAAAGAGCCAAAGAACAGGGAGAAACCTGGTCAGTTTTAAGGGGACAGGTAGGGGCATGAGCCAGAACAGCCTGGGCACTAGCATCCTAGAGTCAGGACTTTGATTTGTTAGAGGCTTGTTTGAGTTCATTGGGAACCAGATACCCTTGCCTGAGGTAGTTGGCTGTAGAAGGTGGCTGAGGGAAAGTGATGGCTTTTCCTGACAAACAGAAACCCGATTCACGATTCACGAGGTTCCTGAGCAATCACTGAGTTTAGGTTTTGTTTATCCACTAGCAATCCTTCTTGTTTGCCCAGTCAGAGTCCAGCTTGTGCTGAGCCTAGACTGTTTGTCATTCAGGACCTTGTCAACTGTTCTGCCGTTAGGGAGCCGGCTTTGGATCTAAAAAGGGAATAATTAGTTATAAGGGTGAACTAAGTACATTTTATTTAGGTGATGGCTTGGCACAGAGTAAGCAGCACTGTTGCAGATAGCCATGGTGACTTCTCTCAACCTCACCCAGACGTCAGACAGGTGCCGTATCATGTAGACTACAAACTGGACTTGCTTCCCACAAAACAAAACAAAACAAAACAAAACAAAACAAAACAAAACAAAACAAAACAAAAACCTATGACATTTCGGTCTCCATTTCAGAGCTGAGTTTGGCTCAGAGATTTCAACCCTTTTTTCAAGGTCATACAGGTGCAGATGGGTTTGCATCCTGGATCTTTCCATGCACTGCTGCTTCTCCCAAGCTCTTTGACAACAGAGCCCCTGAGAACTCACACCATGCTTGAGTGCTGCTGGGGGCCCTAGCATCATTGGATATTCCTGAATCCGGTCTGCCCTCACACCTGGGGCAGAACTAAGGAACTATTTCTGTTCTCATTCTTGGAGAAGGAAACTGAGGCTCAGAGAGACAAAGGAACTCTCTCAAGACTACTCAATACATGAGGCAGCAGGATCGTGGTTTCCCCCAGAGAGACAACCAGGGCTCTAGGACCCCAGCACCACCTGGTGATACCCCATCACTAAGCCCTGCAGCACCAGCTCCCAGTCTCCCTGCTTTATGACCTGTTTATGAGCCAGAGGCCTGCCAGCTTTATGTTGTCATGGAAACAAACCCAGCACAGACACGCTGGTGGCTCATTCTGGGGTTGTTGATTTCGTTGTTGATTTTGTTTCCTGTGTGTATATGGGTGTGCATGGGGATAGGGCACAGGTGTGTGCAGATGCATGCCGAGGCCAGACAGAGGTCGATGCCTGGTATCTTTCTTGATCCCTTTCACTTTATCTACTGAGGTAAGATCTCTCACTGAACCAAGAGCTCACATGTGGCTAGCCTAGATAACCAGCTCGCTACCCAGATCCAACAATCAAGTATTTCTGCCTCCTAAGAGCTAAGATTACAGGTGGGCCATCAGTCTTGCCTGGCATTTGAATGTGATCTGGGAATCTAAATTCTGGCCCTCATACTTGCGTGGCAAGTGTTTTATTCAATGAGTCATCTCATTATCAATTGTCAATTTTAAGTCAGGAGCCAAAGTGTTTGAGCCAAGGATTGGAATCTGTGAGTTCCAGGGCCATATAGTGCCTGCTCGTGTCTCCTCTGTCCTGGTTCATTTTGTGCTCAGGGATTGCACATATGGGATATCAAGGAGCTACAAGAGGTTTGGGGGAGCCTGGGACATACAAGAAAATACAGTGGGTCACTAAGCAGGGCTTGGAGAGTCCACAGAGTTGGGCTGTGAACCCACAAGGTCCAGGACACACAGAAACAAAAGAATCGCCAACATGAAAGGTGTCACAGTGGTTTACAAAGATACACAGATGCACACTTAGGAATAGATGTGGGTACATAGCAGCTGCAGGAGGAAATGTGCACAGGGACAACCAAATCCAGAGTGATGCCCAGGTGCCCAGGAGCACAGACAGACATCCAAGACACATAAAGAACATTTGTATGCCTACAGTTACTCTCTCTCTCTCTCTTTCTCTCCCTCCCTCCCTCCCCCCCCCCTCTATAAGGGCATACAGACACATATTACTTACCCAGGCACCTTGTCCCACCTCCCCAAGCCTCAGTTTTACCCTCTGTCATATGGGTATCATGATTGTGATTCATGAGGACAGAGGAACTGGCAGAGTGCTGGTGCACCTCAGGCATCTCTATTTAACCATTCAGCCAACATGCACTGAACACCTTCTCTGTGCCAGGAGAGAAGTGCACTAGCAAGGACTCACTTAGATATAGACCTGTCTGCTCCCTTGGGGATATTCCAGCCAAGGGGCTCAGAATCTCCTGCTCTCACCCCATTATACTAGCCAGAAAATGAAAGTAAAATGTAAGGAAACTGTCTCTGGGAGAGGTGGGCCACTGAGATTATGGGCTGCTTCAGGACAGACTGTGCCCTGGTGAGATAGAATAGCTACTCAGAGCTGTCAGAATCCCTCCTGTATTCCTGGACTTGAGGCCCCAAAAGGGTGCGCAGCCAAAAGAAGGACTATAGGGGGCTGGAGAGATGGCTCAGTGATTAAGAGCACCGACTGCTCTACTGAAGGTCATGAGTTCAAATCCCAGCAACCACATGGTGGCTCACAGCCATCTGTAATGAGATCTGATGCCCTCTTCTGGGGTATCTGAAGATAGCTACAGTCTACTTACATATACCTTTGTGCAGAGTGATCACAGCCCAGGCCTATGGTTGCCAGGGAACTGAATGACTTTCCAGCCAGCAGGCAGTGTATGAGGGTGCAGCCCTCCTCACTCTGCAGGTAGCCTTGGGTGGAGGTGCTCTGGGGTTGCATTCTGGGGTTCTACCCAGGGTAGGCTGCATGTTCGTTGATAACTTGGCACGGGAGGGCAATGCTGCTCAGGATCTTGCTTTCTATGCTCAGCCCTGCCTACTTGGAAAAAGACATGAGAGATGATCACAGTGTTGTCATTGTCCCCAAGGTCAGAGGTGCTGCGTCATGTGCCGGGTCAGGTGCATGGCCATCAACCCAAGGCAGGCCCAGGGTTCAAGACAGTCCTGAAGGATCTGCCCCATCTCAGCCAGGGACCTTGGCTGAGGGATACTCCCCCACTCCTTACCCTGCACCTCTCCATGAATCAAATGTCTTTGCTTGATCTAGGGAGATTACAGGCTTCCTCCTGCCTGACTCCCAGAATTGGGGAGAACCTGAGTTAAGGATGAGAGCAGAAGTGTCTTGAATAATTAAAGAGGCAGATGGGTCTCTATCTATCACCTTGAAGGGAGTCACAGGGCTGGTCAGCAGTGCTGTACAAGGCTGGTCTCCTGATTGCATTGCATAAAACACTAAGTCACAAAAGTGTACATGACCCAGCACCTCTGACTTTGGGTGCACACCCAGAACACTTTGCTGGGACTTGGATAACTGACACTTACTTGATAGAGTATTTGTCTACCACTCGTGAAGCCCATGTTTGACCCCCTGCACCACCTAAAATGGTATGACAGAACCTACCTATAATCCTAGCACTTGGAAGGAGGAGACAGGAGGATTAGAAACTCAAGATCATCTTCATCTAGATAATGAGTTTGAGGCCAACTTAGAATATATGAGACCTTATCTCAAAACACACACACACACACACACACACACACACA
>JADRCD010235330.1:0-19202 GCA_019843815.1 Montemys delectorum
ATGTGAGCAGACAGGAGATGTGTGGTGTGTAATTTAGCATGTGACTGAATGCTACTGTTAGACCTCTAGTCCTGTTGAGCTGTAAGTGGATGAAATGAATCTATAAGATCTGAGGCTTTGGTTTAACTTAATCCAAACACCAGTGAATGAGTTTCAGATGAGGTCTGACCCTCTTCTGGTTCCTCATCTGAATACATTTATTAATATTTCAGTAAAACATCTTTGGAAGGCTCATATGAAAGCTATCAAATTACTGAAAATTATGCCTAATAAAGAGATGAGATCTCACAGCCTCAAGAGCCCCTATACAGCTTAGTTTCTGGATTTTGTTACCAAATTATGTGAGTTGACTTGCTTTGTTGTAAATTATGAATAAGTCGCTGTTCATTTGAAAGTCAACCAGACCTCAAAATAACTAAAGGAAAACATGACAATTTAACTTTTCTATTCTGACCTTTATTAATAGAAATTAAAAGTTGTTCCTTCCCTATATTTCCAAACAAAAACTTATAGTTACATTAAATTTAAATATTGTTATTAGTTATATATCATTAAAAAATAATTTAATTTCCTAAATTTGATCTATATTTAAATACATGTATTTTCTTTATCTCACTAAACTACTCTGAAATAGATTCAGTGTTATTTCTGGCTTTAGATTTTATATTTCTCTTTTGGGTAATTCTAGATGCTTCAGTAATAAATCCCCATGGGAAATGTTATTAAGTGTTTCTGCAAGAAGAATAAAGATTGGCATGTTCCTTTTGTAAACTCCATGGCATCTTGGCAGGGTGGAACTTTTCTGTTCTGTTTTTTATTTTAATATGGAGGCACAGTGATCTATGTTAAGTGCCCAGCCAGTCATGCTTTCCCATTTAGCTTTGTCTGTTTGCCTATTTCCTAAAATCTTATTTTCTATAGTTGAATAATTCTTTTAGGGTTATGGGCCATTTCTGTGACCAGTTTCCTCAGGGGAAACTGTGTTCTTTAAACCTATGGAGCCACATGTAATTTTTGCTTTCTTTAAAACGTCCTGATATTTATATTGTTTAAAAGCTCTAGATCACTTTCTTTTTCAAAGACCCAATTAGAACAAATTTGCTGCTTTACTCCCTAAATTTAATTCTGGGGAGTCATACACTCCTAGCCTAAAAAAAATCTAAAATGTATAGTGCTCTGAAATTAGAACCTTGGAGCATGGCAGCCCATGGATATGAATCAGACCATCATGTTCTGGGCTCTGTTCAGTACTTCAGTTGCTGGTCTGGATAGAAAGTGGGAATGATGAATTCAGAAAATGGAATTTTCTTGTCCACCATTTAAACTCTCACTAACCCTGAATACCACATATTTACTGTCTGGTGAAGGCTTCATGCATTTGTAGGGATGTTATCCTAACGGCAACGGTGCATGGTTACACTTTCACAGACAGTGATTAAAGACTAAGATTCATGAGAGAATTGACAGTGTAATTTTAAATGCTCAGAACAGGACAGCAGAGCATGTAAGCTTTGAAGGTTGGCAGGGTTGAGTCGTCCACATCAGCCATCTTAACTTGACAGAGTTGCTGTTTACGTTAAAATGCATGTGTTGTGATCTAGTCAATATTTTTTATTAGATATTTTCTTTATTTACAATATCTGATTTCCCAGGTTCCCCTCCAGTAAATAAATAAATAAATAAATAAATAAATAAAATCAAAAAACAAAAACTAAAGCAAACCCCTGTTCCCTCCACACTCCCCCTGCTCACCATCCCACCCTCTCCTGCTTACTGGCCCTGGCATTCCCCTATACTGGGGCATAGAACCTTCACAGGACCAAAGGCTTCTCCTCCCATAGATGACCGACTTGGGCATTCTCTGCTATACATATGCTGTTGGAGCCATTAGTCCCACCATGTGTACTCTTTGGTTGGTGTTTTAGTCTCTGGGAGCTCCGAGGGTTCTAGTTAGTTCATATTGTTGTTTGTCCTAAGGGGCTGCAAACCCTTCAACTCCTTGGGTCCTTTCTCTAGCTCCTTCATTGGGGACCCTGTACTCAGTTCAATGGATGCCTGTGAGCCTCTACTTCTGTATTAGTTGGGTACTGTCAGAGCCTCTCAGGAGACAGCTATATTTTATGCATTGAGAAACAAATGCAAACCTTAAAACCAAGATGCTTAAAGACCAGGACTTCTAGAGTGGTGCTCCTGCCTGGCAGAAGTCCCAGTTTCCCTCTGTCCACCTCTCTCCAGTTGGCCTTTGCTTCTTATCACCTATTCTGGACTTGGTAACAATGTATTGTTTCAATTATTTCTGTTGCTTTGTCACTGTGTGCACATGTGTGCTGCCTTGTTATATTGCCAAAGTCTGACCTTTCTTTGTAATTAAAATGGTTCTGTGAAACAATTAGTTTTTAATTTCAGTTAGAATATTATATGAATGGTTGTTAATAACTAATCAATGAAACAGGGTCTTCTTACACAGTCAGAACTCTAGGATTAAACTGGCTAAATAGCCCAGGCTGGTGTTGAATTCACTCTTCCGGTTTCAACTTCCTGAATGCTGATGTTATAAATTGATCCTCCTTTACTGTCTGTTTCCTTTACTACTATACATGACTTTGCATGGATAGCATAGTTCTTGTTAATTTTGAAGAGCAACAAATACACATGTATGCACATATTTCTAGAAGAATCAGAGAACAGGGAGTAAGCAGGGTGAGGAGTTAAAGTGCCTTCACTTTGAGGAAACTTCGATTTCCTATCTACACCTACACTCCCCTAGATGAGGTGAGGTGTCAAGCTGGCTTCTTCACTTTTCTCTTTGGGGAGATGAGACTATAATTAGCTCTTAGTACTGTTTAATCCTAAAGCATGATTAGGAGTATGATGTTGCTAAAATATTTGGATGAGAGGAAAAGTCAGTGAGAACTGCTCCCACTTTAAGAACTGTGTTTTCACTGCATGGCCTTCTCCAGTGCCTTGGTTCTGATGACTTATGATCATGACTAAGTCTCCATTTTCATTCTCTATTGCTGCAGGAGCTCCAGATTAAGACATTCAATAGAAGGAGAATCTATATCTGATATCCCACTTGAAGCTCTTAATGAGGGTTTGACCCTCTCTCTCCACTTTTCCCACTTGAAGCTCTTAATGAGGGTGTGACCCTCTCTCTCCCCTTTTCCCTCTCCCTTTGCTCTGTTTCCCCTTTTAGTTTAGCAGAAACCATGGCTAACTTTCTATTTCTGTGCTTCTTTCTAGTTTGCACATCATTTTGGGGTGAGAGATTTAATAGAACTGCTATTTTGTAAGTGAATAACTTGATTTCTTGATAGTTCATCCATTCAATTTAGGAAAATTTGCATTTTTCCTCCTATGGAAGAAAGCTTACATGGTAAGGGAGAATAAAATTGATTACATTAAGATGATGGTCATGATGGATAGATTTTGAGAATTAAAACAATGAATAAAATCTGGCTATGATTTGATAGTGAGTGGTTTACTATTTCAATATTTCTGAAAATCACGTGCCTACTCATGCTTCAGAAATTATACTGAGCCAGTTCCTCTAACGCATCTGTACTGCTGCTTCAGAGCAGCTCATCACATTAGGTGTGAGATGTAATTAGTGTCTAAAATTAGTTTGCCCAACCAATGGTCTTGAAGCCAGTCCTTTGTATTTTAGGTCAGCACAGAAAATACCAGTGCACTACATTAGTACAATCTCAACTTTTCTTTTCCTGGTAGCTGCTAGGTAAGGAAACAAGCCCCACCCCTTCCTCCGATGGCCCCAGTTTGACAGATCCTCACACAGATTTTATAGTTTGTAAGAATAAAGACCAGAAGGTCAGTTCTCAGTCATATTTGTTTGCAGTCTGTGTGTATTTAATTATTATGTAGCAGACTCCTGTTAATAGCATGAGACGTGTTGATATGATCAGGAAATGCATCATTTCCACAAAACATACCTCATTGCAGAAATAAAGATCTAGGCGCTGATTTAATATCTTAGTGGTAAATAACACATATTAAATTATATATTTTAAAAATTAAATTGAATAATATAAACATTCCATTTTTAATATATGGAGTTACTTTAAAAGAAATATTTTGTTGATTATAAAAAATGTTAAAGAACAGGAATAAATACTTTTAAAGTTTTGAAACCATGCTTGTGCTTAGCACTAAATAGTTTGATTTAGTAACATTGAACTTCATTTATTCATAATGTATATTTTTATGTTTTCACTGACAATTAAATCATTATGATTCTAAGGCCTTATTGAAGTATAAATTGCATACAGTTAAATCTATTCATTTTAGTTATATAATTCAATGACTTTCAGTACATTTGTGAAGTTAAGCAATTGCCCTTCAGGACACACTTAGAAAATTCTTTGTCACCCCTAAAGGATACTGACAGCCTGTTTTCAGTAATCTCTCCAGCCTACACCAAGCTCCACGAGATCATTAGTGTGTTCTCTGTAACTGTAGATTCCTTTGCTGTTGCTTTTTATAATAGGGAGTCTGTTGGCTCTGGTTGAGTTAGCCCTTCTAATGTGAGTCTACAGAGACACATCTTCCTTCTTATTACTGCTTCTGATGATGTACCATATTCATGTGAGCCACATACACAATAGTACCTTCTCTGTTCATCCTAGACAGAGGGCTTGCCATCTGGGCTTGTATAAAGTAATAGTTCTTGACCAAAGATGGAATCAAATGATGTGTTTCCTGGAGTTTATCTACACCACCCGGCTTTGACTAAATGTAGATTCTGTTATTTCTGAGATGTCTTCTCTGAATCAATTACTTTGGAGATGTATTAATTACCAAATATTTACAGTTTTTTTCAAAAGCTTTGTGTTGCAAATTTCCAATTTTATTACATCGTACTCACTCCTAGTACAATGTACTATGATTGGGATTACATACTTTAAATTTCACTGTGTTCAAGTTTGGTATTTCTTTCTCCTACTATTTCAAGAGAGCGCTGGTGTCCCTATGATGAACTTCACTTGTGTTTTTTTTGTTTGTTATTCTCTTTTGAACTCTTGCTTGGTATGTTCTCTTTCTGTAATTCCTGTATTACTGGTCCCTATGTGAAATCTGTGATGCTGCTGCACGTTTGCTTTCTAACTTGATCATCTTTGCTCCTTAGGTGTATTTCCATCAGCAGCTTTGGAGTCTTTCTTCTGTTGACTTCTACTTGTGGGTCCTGAGATGATTTATCAAAGCTTCTTTGTTCGTAGTTGCTCTCTGTGCCTCTATCTTGAGTAAAGGACATTTCCCCCTCAGGTATTGATTAAATATCTCACACTGAAGGGTCTTATGAGTTGCACTTAGAGTTCATAGAATCCATCTTAGCCTTTATGAACTCAGAAGAAAAGGAATGAATGAGTTGTAGTTTTCTCAAGTGCTATGGTGCTGTGTTTGACTTCTGAACCTTCTTCTTTGCTATTTTGGCAACTAATTTATTCACCTCTACAAATTAGTCTTCAGACAGAAATTGGAATGGCCTAAACATAAAACATTTCACTTTATTTCTTGTTTAAAAAGAAAATAAGATATATTTGGACTAAGTGATAATTCAGAATTTTAAAGCCATGGAAGGAGCCCAAGGTGCAGGCAACGTGTCTTTCTTTTCAATGGGCTCTTAGAGTCTGTGGCTGAGGGAAGGCCAATGGTGAGCTTCCTGCTACTGCACTGGAGTTAGGTAAACCATCCCAAGCACTGCATAACTGATGCCTTGAAAGTCATCGTGTCCACAAAGCCTCTGTGCAGGCTCAAAGCCCTGCTCTCTGCAAGCAAAGGGAACAGCTTGCCTCTTTATGCCCAGCTATTACTCTGAAGCCCACCAGTCAGAGTTTCCAGAATGAGAGACACGCCTCTAACATTGACATTGGTCACATTTGCCTTTTCAGACAAAGACATCAAGAGCAGAGATGCAGTATACCACACTAACATTTTAATGCATTCTCTGCCTATAATGAACCATGCCGTCCTCACATGGGGTCACAGGACTCAATGGCTTCTGTCTCTCTGTTCACATGTTCTGAGCCCCTCTTCTGCAGTCCATGCAGCCGACACACTGGCTTGAAGTCTGTATCTCACTCAGGCCACAGTAGTCCCTGGAAGCCCATTGTCCTCCTTTCAAGGATGTCTTTACCTCTCATTCTTGTATAATTTTAGAATTATTGTTGTTTTAAGATGATATCTCACTATCAAGCCCAAGTTTATCTTGAACTAATTTTTCTTCATCATTGGCCTCCAGCAGTGGCATTTTAGGTATGTATCATCATGACCACTCTTTATTAACATTTTAAAGTTTCACACAAGTGCCTTATTTACATCATTTCCACCCACCCTCCTTTCATCTGACTCCTCCCCTGTAACTGTCTCAAGTTCATGATTTCTTTTTTATTAATTATTGTCACACATTCACACACATGTGCATAAAAGCTATTGAGTTCATTCACTGTTGCTCACACGTGTTTGTGTTTAACGATGACCACTTGAGACTGGATAGCCTTTCAGGGAGCTCATCACTACAAAAAAATGGATTTTCTCTTCCTCACCAGCCTGTAGCTTTTCATCTAAGGATGTGGCCTTGACAGTCTATGACTAAGACCAATAAAACACCTGCCAGAAACTGGTGAGTCTCCAATCAAAGATAGGAAACTTCATTCACTAAGGGTGGATGGTGAACTGGTGCAGCTACTATAGAAACCAAGAAGTGAAAGTAGATATAGATATAGATGACCCAACTGTGTCACCTCCTGTCAGAGAAGTCAACATCCTGTCACAGAGATAAAGCTGGTTCATCCTGTTCTATTCACAGTATCTGGGACGTGACAACTACTTAACTTTACTTATTTTAAATTTTAATTAGCATACAACATGGCAAGTAGGTGTGTCATCATAATTTGTTTTTAGCATTCCCTCCCCCACCATCCTTTCCATCCCCACTCTTTATTATCCTCAAATAGTACTCCTATATTGAATAGTTTGGTCAACGAGAGAAACTAGAGTCATCTGGAAAGAATGTACACCAGTTAAGGAATGGTAATCCATCAGATTGGCCTGAGAAGCATTTTCTTCATTGCTGATTGCTGTGGGAGGATCTAGGCCACTGTGCCTGTACTAGGCCGATGGGCCTGGGTTGTATTAAAAGGGTAGCTGATCAAGTCAGAGTGAGCAAGCCAGGAAGTGGTGCGCATCTCTCTGTTCCACTCCCTGACTCCAGGTTCTTGTCTAACTTCCTCAGCTCCAATATCAAAGCCTTTCCTCTTCAACTTGACTTGATCAGGCTTTGATCACAGCAACAGGAAGCCACATAGAGCAGCTTCCTCCCACTCTCAGGCCACTTGGATCCCCTTATCCTTAGTCTTTTGCTATCTTCCCTCTTTAAAATCTTTTCTTCACCCAAGTGATCCTCTTCTGCTTTCAGCTTCCTCCAAGCACAAGCTCGGGTGCATGCCTTTGCCTCTGAGTTTAAACCTGGATTCTCCTGTGAGATGACATGTGACACTTGCCTTCTGGAGTCTTAATGATCCCCAGCTCCGTGTTTCCTGAAAATGACATGAATTTTTTTCTTTACTGATGAATAATGTTCCATTGTCCATTGCACTGCATTTTCTTCATTCAATCACTTATTGATAGACATGTAGTCTGGTATAATGTCTTAGCTGTTATAAATACTGTAAGAGTCACACAGGGATACTAATCTATGATAGTAGCTCTATCATAGGTTGACCTCAGGGCCTTTGGTTTATACCCAGGACTGATAAGACTGGTCATACTGTGGCTCTATCTTCAGAATTGTTGTTGTTGTTGTTGTTGTTGTTGTTGTTGTTGTTATTTTCAGAACTTCCTACACCAGTTTATATTCCTGTCAGCCATAAGAGTTCCTCTTTCCTCACATCTCCTGTGTCATTTGCTTTTGTTTTCTCTGTGAAAACATCCTGTGGGGTAAGATGAAACTTTAAAGTTGTTTTAATTTGCCTTTTCCCAATGGTTTAGGATATTAAACAGGTTTTTGGCCGTTTTCATTTCTTGAAAACTGTCCCCAGCTCACTGGTTCATTTATATATTATGAGTGTCACTCCCATGTCTGATCTGTAGGTATAAACTTTTTTCTCATGTTGGCTATGTCTCCCATCTCTTCTTTTTTAATAATTATATACATACACACAAATGTATGAAACCTACTGAGTCTGTTTAGTGTTTCTCATGTGTCTATGTGTTTAGGGTTTTCTTGGGCAGAAGTTTTGTGATGTCAGATCGTCCCACTTTTCAATGCTTGGGATTATTTCCTGTGCTATATACATCCTCTATAGACAGGACTTGCCTGCATTATTTTTTAACATGTTTTGCCTGTTTTGCTCACACACTTTCAAAGTTTCAGGTCTCATAGTAAGGCTTCTTTGCCTGTCCTTTTCCCAACATTTGAATTGGCAGCTCTGTCAAAATATAGGTGTTTGTACCTGAATTTTAATTCTGGGTTCCCTCTTCTGTTCTAGGCCTCCATGTCTGTTTTTATAGAGATACCTGAGATTTTTATCCTTCTTCCTCTGTATAATAGTTTGAGATCAGGACTGACAGGCCACCCACACTATTCTTTCTACTTAGGATTGTTCTGGCTTTTGGTGACTTTTGTGCATCAATATGAATTTCAGGAGAGTTTTCTTAGTTTTGAGTAAACCATTGTAGGAACTTTGGTAGGAATTGCACTGAATTTTTAGGTCTCCAATAATATAGTCATTTTCAAAATACCTCAGTTTGGGGGATATTTTAGAAGACTGTCTTCTAATGTCCTCGTTGTTTTAAATTTTTCATTGTACAGTTTTCACTTTCCTGTTTTATTTAGTTCTAGGCATTTTAAGGAAGCCATTATAAATCTGATTTTTTCCCCAGGTTTCTGTTGTAAGGACTGTATGATTGGTACTTTCCTGCTTTGTGGAGAGTGTGCTGGGGGGTGGTGTTGAAAGTCTCCTAAAGAATTAGATGATATTGTCTACAAAATAAAATGACATTTATTCTTACTTTCCTATTTCTGTCTCTTTTATTTATTTTATTTCATTACTCCAAATTCTTATATACCATCCTGGGTCCAAACAGAGAATGGATGATAACCTTATCTCATCATTTTCCTTATTGAGAATTTAGAATATAACTCTCTTATTTTATTTAAATTAGCAAGCTTCTGGCTATTGATGGCAGTGTCCTAGTTAGGTTTTTTTATAGTCTCTATAGTCTCTTTCTCTCTCTCTCTCTCTCTCTCTCTCTCTCTCTCTCTCTCTCTCTCTGTGTGTGTGTGTGTGTGTGTGTGTTGACTAAATAATTTATTCACTTTATATCTGGATCTTAGCTTCCCTTCCCAACTCTCCCTTCAAGTCCTTCATCCCTCTCCTCTCCCCTCCCCTGCTCTCCCCTTTCTTCCCCTTCTCTCCAGAAAAGGAGAGGCCTCCCATGGACATCAACTAGCCCTGGCATATTAAGCCACAGCAAGATCTATGAGAGTGATCCTAGCTAAGGCCCTTAGCAATGAGGGATACGGAGCCTGAGCCAGCCATCACTTGAAACAAGGCAAGATGTACAATGGAGGCATTGGGACACCAACTCAGCCCCAAAACATCAGAACTATAATCTGTCCTGTCTACAGGATGTGCAGAAATGAGGAAAAGTTAAGTGGAAATTTTTAATTTGTTTGGAAAGTCAGTTATGTCAGATGATGGTTTGGTGGGGCACACAGGTGAAAGGATATTTTGCTATAGCAGACACATGAAAGGTCTTGCGATAAAGGAGTTTAACTATGGCCCTACAGACAGTGGGAGATGAGCACTGATCATTGGTTTGGTTTGCTCTACCTTGCTATTCTTCCCTAATGATAAGACATGTATGTATTGGTTCGTCTTACATAGCTAGTGCTGTTGGGCTCAGCTTGTGGCAATGCCACAGTTGAAAGAAACTCTGCAAAGAACTTCCCTTAAAATTCTGTGGCTTGTAATCAAGACTATAGAGATAAAGATATATGTTAAAAATATTTGTATTTTAACTAATTTCTGAAGTACTTTAGTAATGCAAGCAATTTTCTTAATGTTTATATAAAAAATAATGATATTGAACAACAATATGAACTAACTAGTACCCTCAGAGCTCCCAGGGACCCAACCACCAACCAAGGACTAAACATGGTGGGACTGAATGTTTTGGCAGCATGTGTATAGTAGAGGATTGCAAATTTGATCATCAGTGGGAAGAAAGGACCTCGGACTTGTGAAGGTTTTGTGCCCCAGTGTAGGGGAATGCCAGGGCCAATAAGTGGGAGAAGGTGGGCTGGCAGGCATGGGGAGGCGGGAGGCAACAGGGGTTTGTTCTTGTTGTTATTGTTTGTTTGTTTGTTTTTTGGAGGGGAAACTAGGAAAAGAGAAATTTACATGTAAATAAAGAAAATATCTAATAAAAATAATAATATCTAATTAAATACAAAGAAGCTAAAAAAAAAAAAAAAAGTTCTGTGGCTTTTTGCTGTTTCCGAGGTATCGCCTTGGGCTACTTGATGAGCCTTGCAGTTTCTTCAGGATTGAATAGTTGCTTCTGTTTCATGCGAGGTGTCAGTCTACCAAAAGGACTGGACTGTAGCTGCCAGTTCCTGTGTGGTGTCTGCCTCCTAAGAGGACTGCAGGTGCTGATTCATATTTGGTGATACATATAGGACTGAACTACTGCCAAAAGAGATCGAGCTCACCTCCAAAGAACTATTGCTAAACAGGTCCCCTTCTGCAAAATCCTAATAACTTTTCTATTATCTCTGGTGGGAGGTAGGCAAAAGGAGAGGTGGAATATTTTTTAAAATAAGCTGCAAAAAAATTATGCCTACAGGGTGGAGCAGAATTTGAGGGAAGGACCAAGCAGTGATTGGTCCAGCTTAAGATACATCTCGGACCCCACCTCTGACACTACTAATTATATTCTGCCATACTTGCAGACAGAAGCCTAAAGGTAGTCAGAGGAGCTTCTGCAGATGCTGATGCAGAGACTCACAGCCAAACATTAATTGGAACTTAGGAATTCCTGTGAAAGAGGGGGAGGAAGTATTGATGGAGCCAGAGGCATCAAGGACACCCCAAGAAAGAAAACCTGCAGAGTCAACTAACCTGGGCCAGGTGGGCAGGGGAGCTAATGGAGACTGAACTACCAACCAGAGAGTAGTAGTGGAATGGACCTAGACCCTCTGCACATATGTAACAGTTGTGTACCTGGTTCTTCATTAGAAACTCCTAAATCACGAGTGGGAGCTGTCTCTGATTATATTGCCTGCCTTTGTATCATTCTCCCCTAACTGAGCTGCCTTGTCTACCTCAGTGGAAGATGATGCACCCTACCTCATTCTTAATTTTAGACGAAATGGTTGAAAAATTGGCTCTAGTTTATATAATGTTGACTACACATTTATCATATATAATCTTTGCTATGCTAATATATGCATTTCTGTCCATAGTGTCTTAAAGGCTTTGGTCATGATGAGTAATTGAATGCTGGCTCTACTGAGAGGATCGTGTGATAATTGTCCTTAAATGTATTGATGTGGTTTGTTACATTTATTGATTTATAAATGTTGAACCAATCTTGTGTCCCTGGGATAAAAATCAACTTAGTCATGGGATGTTATCTTCTTAATGTCTTCTTAAATCTGGTTTGCAAATATTAAGGCTTCTTGCATCTGTATTAATAAAGAAAATTAGCCTATAGTGAGAATACTTGTGTTTATGTCAGGGAAATTGAATTATAAGGTCTTTTTTCTTACTATGTCCTTATTTGGCTCTGGTAGCAGGGTGATACTGCCTTTGAAATGACATTGTAGTTTTACCTTTACCTCTTGTTCTAGAATAGGTTAAGAAACGTTAGTACAAGCTCTTATAGCTTTTCTAGAATTGGAGAGTGTATCCAGTTTGTCTTCAGCTTTTCTTTGTGAAACGAAGAAGTCCACTAAAGTCCTACTTGGTTTATGTTGTGCAGTCTTATGGACGCATAGGTAAGTGGTTGCTTACAGGAAGGTGGTAACTTAAAAGCAGCTCGAGCACCAAAATGGCCACCCAGCATGTGTATGTGTGTGAATCTTGTAAGTTCCAACCTTCCTGGACTTGTGAGGTTTATTTCTCAGATCTACTAAGCTTCCCTCCTCTCTTCTACGGAACATTTCCACTCAGTGGATATTGCTACACAATACAAGGAATGATAATCCTGCATCTCCAGTGGTGTCATTCGAGTGCCTGAATTACAAGTCAGGAAAGCTATCCTTCTAGCTTTTCATGTTAGAAGATGAGAAACACAGAGGTCTCACGCATGTTCTTGAAAGAGCAGGGAGATTAGAGTAGAGCAAACACGGTTAGTCCCAAGGGGTTACATCATAAAAATAACAAAAGACCAAGAAGACAAGGTTTGTTTGGGATGGAATGGGTCACATTGCACTGTAACTTGTTACTTATAAGAGGCATTGAGTGCTGATCTTCTAGACAGCAGTGAGGACAGAGGAAATTAAAACCTGTTTCAACATTTCAGTCTGAATATACGAATGGACAGAGAGGATAATGAAAATCAAAGCAGTAGGGTATTCTTAAATTCAGGATTATTTTTTAAGGACCCAACAGAATAGACTAAATATGATAAGAGAAAATTGTGGCAATATTTTGACTTGTTTTATTAGAAATACAAAGATGTTTTAACATTGACATAAAAAAATCATTGAAAAGACATGTTTTGTGGTGTATCAGGATTTTAATTTGGGACATATTAAATGAAAGATATAAGTTAATTAGCTATATAAAGATTGTTTATACTAGCGAGTCTCAGTTGTCTACTTGATAGAACCCAGAGTTACCTGAGGAAGGAGTATTGACTGAGGTGTTTCTAAGATCAGATTGCCATGTGGCCACATCCACGAGGGATTATCTTGATGGTTGATGGTTGTGGGAAGGCCCAGTGCACTATGGGTCCCATCACCTCTGTGCAGGTGATCCTGGGCTGTATCAGACTTCTACAGAGCATGAGACAGAGAGCGAGCAAGGCAGTGGGCAGCCTGGTTTCTTAGTGAGGAGTTGTTTGTTACATGAAAGTGTAAAATGAAATAAGTTAAGCTCTTTCCTATGCCCAGCTGCTGTTATTGCTTATCATGGTGTTCATCATAGAACATAGCTGGATGCAGAGTCATATACTGTAATATCTTTGAGAGGCACATAAGGGGTCTTTCCCTACTCTGAGGAGAATGGGAGAGGGTAATGGGAGGAGGGATTTATGAGGGTGGGACTGGGAGGAGAGGAAGGTGGAAGGTGCTGACTAGGATGGACAGCGAATAATTAAATTAATAAAAATGTGGTTGTCATTGTGATCTTGACAAGGACAGTCACATTAGGATTGGTGGATGGATCAGAGCAGTGATTGCTGAGGACTTGAGGCAGGATCACCCAACTGACTGGGAGGCAGCATATAGAAATCTGGAGACTGCTGGAATAGAATGGGGAAAGCATCTCATGGGAGCTAGATATGCTTGGGAATCAAAGACAGATACCTTTATTTTCTGGACCTTTACTTTGAAATTATAGCTTCACAGGAAGGTAAAAATATATGCATACTATACAGTATGTATGGCGTTCCTGTGTATCTGAATCCAGCTTTTCCAAAGGTAACAACTTGCAATACTATAATAAAATGCCAAACCCCAAATGGGAATTGGTATACATAGTGGTTGTGAGATTTCCCAGACATGAATACACTTATGTGTGTGTTCTGTGTAGTCCCACACATCACACAGATAGATTTTTGTGAATATTTGCACAATCGAGATCTAGACTTTCCCATCATGAAATATTCCTACACACAGAGTCAAATGCTGAAATATCTTTGAGATCTGGCCACTGGACTCACCATAATGCCCTTGGGAAACATTTAAGCTATTACTGTATCAAGGTGTATAAATAGACTTGGTGAAAGACATGGGAGCTATTTCCAGGTTTGTGCCTCTATAGAGAACTGCTACAAACCTCTGGATATTGTTTTTTTGTGGAAACATAAATTTTAATTTCTCTGGGACAAATGCCCAACAACACAATTTTTTAGTTGTATGATAACTGCATCTTTGATTTTATAAGACACCACCATGACTTTTCCCAAAGTAGCTGTATGATATGTTGTTACAAGTAATGTGTGAATGCCCCAGGATCTCCACTTTTATGTAAATTGGTTTTTTTGTTGTTGTTGTTTTGCCATTTCAGCCATTCTGATGTGCATGTCAGGAAAGATTTCATTTTTTAACTTAAAAAAAAGTTAGGATGCTTTCTGTTTCTTCAGATACATTTTTAGGTAGTTTAAAAGTTGTTCAGAATTCTGGCAATAATTGTATAACTGTTTGCCACAGTACCTTTGTAGTCAAGTGTATTCTGTGGCCAAAAGCTCATTGGTATTCAGAAAGTGGCTTTATTGGTTAACACATCTTTACCTTTTAACATGTATTAGCTTTGGACCAAAAGGAGCAAGGAGAGTTTCTCTTGCTGCAGATTTGCCCTTTAGCTTCCACTAGCTTTAGACCTGAAAAGCATCGAGTCGATGCCAGGAGTTTTCTCTGGTTTTGCAGCCAGTTTGAAGTTCTGCTATTGGCTCACCTTAGACTGAAGACTGGCAAGCTCTGAGCTGTGCCTCTTCATTTACAATGCAGCAGTGACCAGCAACTGAAGGGCCTTGCTGAACTGTTAGCTTGTGAACGTTGTGAGTGCCTCTTCTGAGAATCTGCTTTCTTTCTGATTGCCTGACTCTTGGCCTACCCTGACAGACTCTAGACACTTCATTCCACTCTTAACTGGAGGGTCCACAAAAGAACAGCAAAAGGGAAGGAAGGGAGAGAGGGAGAGAGAGAAGGGGGAGGGAGGGAGGAGGGAGAGAGGGAGGAGGGACGGAAGGAAGGAGCGAGGGAGGGAAGGAGGGAGAAACTGCATCAGTATAGGGATGTGCAGCCTTATTTTGATGAAGTCACTGGTTCTAATAAATAGCTTGATGCTGTCCCTGAAGCTGTGAAAACTTTTCTAGGAACAAGTGTTGCATGCAGTTTTATGCTCTACTACCTTTGCTCTGAGAGGTGACCATACTACCAGACCTCACCTGGATTTCCTTGAATCCTCTGACACACACACACACACACACACACACACACACACACACACACACACACGAGTTCTTTTTCAACTTGCTTTAAGGCACAATTGATGGGTGTTACTATCTCCCACCTGCAAAAGTATACCCTTAATAATATTTTTATCTCTGCTCCTCCCACCTACTCTAAATGTCAGTGGCTAGTCCCACCTAGCCCCTGACAGACATCCCTGACCACCTGCCTGTAGCAGTCTCCACAGGTCCCTGCTCCTCCCAAGACCTCACATGGTTGCCAGCTTCTTCTCCCTCCAAAGCATGGCAAAACAACTCCGTCCTTCCTTGTGTCTGCCTTTTACTCCTGGGACTCAGAAGTTCCACCTGTACCTCCCCCCAGCTCCCCACAGTCGGTCCCTGGCTTGCTTTACTAACAGATCAAAGCCAACTGGGGTACAGGACCTTAGCCTCAGAACTGCCCCCTTCCAACACTTCGAGCAGCAGCATGTCATTGTTTCATGAATGATCCCCTTCTGTCAAACATTCCAATGCCACAGTTTTATTCCGTATTCACAAATAAGGTGTGGCCTCTGTGATAAAACTGTATGTTGTTGTAATGGAAAAAAAAATGCACTTAGATGTTTCAAAAATGCCTAAGCAAATGTATTATCACAGAAAGAGTATTCTTTTAAAAGCTAAGAGTAAATCAAACAAAACACATAAAATAGACAATAAAGTTCAGCCCAGTGTAGCTTAGATTAATGGCTCCATTTGTAGCATTGCCTTCGTGTAATGAAACTAATTTTTTCATGAAGCTCCTAATACTTTGACAAATGATTATCTATTCAGACTTAATCCTTATTCACAAGGAATCAGAGTAGTTGCAACATCAAAGGCAGATTGTAGTTGTTGGTGCTGATTTTATGCAGCATATTTTGATGTGCCATGATTTTAGAATATTTTATTGTGCTCTTTACATCTTCTTAATCAGAGGAAGAAATGAATTCTTGCAACTAAACATTAGCTAGGCTTTCAGACAGAATGAGCTAAGATATTAGAATTTCTAACAAAATTATTTATTGCAGAGCTATTAAAAACTTACAAATGTGACCCTAGGTTCTATCCATATGGCTATTTTTATAAATTCTTACAGACCAGAAGACTCCTCCCCCAAATATGCCAGGCTTAATTTTCTGCTCCATGGAGCACAGCTAGTGTGCTAGCAAGGCCCTGTGACATTTTCCACAGCTCGAGTTGCCAACCACTAGAAGCCTGTGGCAGTGCTTAATCTACAATATACGAGCTGACAATTGGTGAAGAGAGGTTTATGTAATTCTTGCAAATAGTCCTCACTGGTGATTACATCACCGCCAGAGAATCATAAAGGCCGAACTGGTGAAAGCTGAGAAGTTGGCACTTTTTTCCCATGATGAGCCCTGACACACCCCTTCAACTCTCTGCTTCACAGACTGCTTGCAAAACAACCTTTGATTTTATTTTTGCTAAATGCCAAAAATAATAATGCATTTTTGAGTGTGCTGCCTCCAGTGTGTATGAAGGCTGTGATTTCAACCATCAGTATTTCTACAAAGTGGCCTACATTCATTCCAATGTCTCCTGAAGAGCGTTAACTAGTAAAAGAATAGCATGCCTGGATTCTAAAGATGTGGTAATCAGATCAAATCTATAATCTGAAGAATTTATAATGACAGCAGTCAGAGTCAACAGAACTGAAGAACTTTATTTATTGTATGGATAGACTATAGTTCAGGATAGCGTTCTCTGCAGTGTCATGGTCATAAATATATTACGTATAACCAAAGGCTGTTAAAGTTTCAGGGAAATGTGGTTGTTCAAACACTAATACTTCAGCACCTTCATCATGTTCTAAGACCATCATGTAAATGATTCTGTATGTGCACAATAGTAACTCATTTCCATGGCAGTGTGCTGAAAATGAATTATAAAGAAATAAACATTTTGGCCAGCTGGAATATGTTTCCATAATCAAATTTAATATTAAATTAATTTAAATTATCAGTGTTCTGTGGAATCCCTATTGCCCTCGATATGGCGTTACCTTTCACATGTGTTGATATCTGCCCGTGTTAAGATACTGCCTTAGAGGCCCTTTGAGTGGGATAGAGAATCACAAGAACCCTGAGCATCCTACATTCTGTTGGTTGAAGTTTTTATCTGCATGATTGAAGTTTATATTTGTCTGTAGTGACAGGTTCAATTATTTTTCTCAGTAGACTATGAAGTCCCCAAGGGAACTGTGTATGATATGTAGAAAAGAAGGCCTCTGCAGAAAAAGTTAAGAGTGGGTATCATTTAAGAGACTCAGTTCCATTCAGTTCGATTCATTCAAACTCACTGGTTGATGACTGGAGAAGAAATTCTCAGGAAATTCTGACATTTTATAATAATTATGCAAGAGCAATGTGATTGCCTTTAGTTTTCAAATCTGTAAAACAACTTTTGAAAGAACACAATTCCCACAAACTTTGTACCTTCACCAAATGCCAGCCCCTTATATAACTATGATATAATTATAAAATCATGAATATTGATGTTACTTACACACTGCTTCGAATGTTGCAATCATGATATACTTGTTATATTTATTGGCTGGCTTGTGCTTTTAATTTATTCTCTTAGCTCCACCATTCTGTGACTTAGTGAACTCCCTGAGACCTTTTCTTTCTTAACCTTGATGTTGAAAGAGTATTGGCTATTTGCTTTGAAGAATGACCCTCAGTTGCTTCCCAAAGTTTTCTTTTCTGGCTAAATTTGGGTTATTTGTCTTTTGTCTGATTATTATGGAAGCTAAGGTGTGGCCTCAGGAGATTCAGGATGCTGAATTGTCTGGTGCCCAGGGAGGTGAAATTTACTCACTTGGTCGATGTAGAGAGTGTCACTTTTTTTCACTGTCAATTTACATTTTTCCTTCTCTCTTGCCTATTAAGTGTCTTTTGAAAAGGCCACCTGGTACTATCTAATATCCTAGTTCCTCATGTTTTTTTTTCTTCACTTCTTTTAACACCCAGAAATGATCCCTGGCTTCAAAATAATTGGTAGTGATTATGGGAGTGTTATTTTCTTTCCCATTATTCTTTCTGTGCTTTTCCATGTGAATTCTACTCGGACAATAAGTTAGTTCATCCTTGCATATCCAGTTGGTGACTTATATATAAACAGACATTGGGTATTTATTTTATTCTACGTACACTGCTCTGGACTGGGCCATTGGGAACATACTTAGGTTGGGTCCTTTGTTCCTGTGATGAGATGATATGCTATTGAGCTCCTGCTCACTCTCAGCACCACAGTCTTTGCAGTCTCATCTTGCTGCCTTCCCTCCTCTTGTTCATCCCCATCCTCCATTCTTTTGGCTGAGGAGAGATCATTGGAAACCAAGGTCAGGACAGTAAGTGTGCTCACTGCACTGCAGCCACTGACTGGAGAGAAAATGTGTAATCATAGACATACACGAAGAAGCACAAAACTCTGCAGGTCACTATGCTCATGTAAAGATGTACATCAGTATCTTAAAAATGGCACCATAGGGCACTTTCTAAACAGTTCCCTTTTATTACATGCACTTGATTTTAAAATATCACTAAGTTACATTTATTGTACAAAGTGATGTGATATTCAACATTTTCATAGATGCCATTTCCTTGCTCACCTCTGTCCCTCAAGTAGCTTCTCTTTTGTCAGCTCTCCCTACTCCTGATCTTTGCCTATCTCTTCCCAAATACTAACTTTGTATATTCAGACATATTGTTATTGACTTACACATGTATAGTTGTCATTCTGAGTCTGGCTTACTTGATTAATTTAATGATAACCAAATCCTATTATTTTTTTTCCCAAATGACATAATTTCTTCTTCTCTATGGCTAAACAAAATTCCATTAGAGGTGGAAGAAAGGAGAGGAGGGAATGAGAGACAGAGATGGAAGAAAGGAGAGGAGGGAGGGAGATACAGGAGATAGAAGAAAGAAGAGGAGGGAAGGAGACAGAGAGATAGAAGAAAGGAAAGGAGGGAGGGAGAGACAGAGATGGAAGAAAGGAGA
>JADRCD010235330.1:19212-38373 GCA_019843815.1 Montemys delectorum
GGAGGGAGGGAGAGACAGAGATGGAAGAAAGAAAAGGAGGGAGGGAGGGACAGAGATGGAAGAACAAAGGGAGTGAGTGACAGAGGGAAGGAGGGGTATAGAACCCAAAGTTTCATTCAGTGATAGACATTGCAGCTGATTCTGTAACATCATGGTTACCAACAGTGGTATATTGGTGTGCATGTATATCTGAGGAATGGTGATTTGGGTTCCTATAACTCTATATCCAATAGTGGAGTAGTTGGATCATACAATAACTTTTGAATGATTTTTTTTTTATTTTTACAATGAATATTCTAGCCTACAATTCTGCAATAATGCATAAAGCTTCCTTTTCCCATATCTTACCAACATTTGATTTTTGTTTTCTTCATGATAGCCATTCTTACAGGTGAGGTACAATGTCAGTGTACCTTGAATTTTCCTGGTGGTTAAATATGTTGAGCATTTTTTTATACACATATGGTCATATGTAATACTTTTTTGATTTGCCCATTTGTTGGTTAGGTGTTTGGGGGATGGGTACTTGAGTTTTCGGGGGTATATATTATTTATTATTTAATATGTTAAATATTGATCCCCTATCAAATATCAGGTGGCCACAGAATTTCTCTTATTCTATAGGCTGTCTCTCCACTCTCCTGGTTGCTTCCTGTGAAATCCCATTCAATAATTCTTTTTTGTTTGTTTGTTTTGTTTTGCTTTTTGGTTTTTGATATTTCTTGACAGGGTTTCTCTGTGTAGCCCTGGCTGTCCTGGAACTCACTCTGTAGACCAGGCTGGCCTCAAACTCAGAAATCCACTCCCAAGCGCTGGAATTAAAGGCATTCACCATCACTGCCTGGCTCAATAATTCTTGTTATTAATATTTTGGGCTAGTGGTACTCACTTCGGAGTTCTTTGCCTATGGCCACACTGTTAAGGGTTCTCCATTTATTCCAGGAGTCTTGGCCTGTGCTGTAAAGTGTTTTCATAGAACACTTTGACAATGGCATGCCTTACCTCCAAGTACTCGCTCCCTTTTCATAACTGATTTGTTCAGACTTAGAAAATTCAATGCGTTGTCACAAACACATCTAATCGATTATACAGGACTCCAGTACATCATAAGGAACTTTCACCATTATAGTCTTATTCCACTAGGATAATTAAGTGTTTATTGAAAGTGTGGTATCTGTATATAGATCTTGTTATCATTAGATGTGGCATATGTGACATAATAATGTCCCTAAAAGTTACTTAGTTTGGCTCCATTCTTTCTCTAAGTGTGACTACTTATTTGTAATACAAGGTACATGAAGGCTCTGAAGTTTTGAATTCTATATGCTATTGTCTTGGTTGTTTTAATATTTGATGTTTTCTGTTTTCTTTGTCCTGGTTCATGTCACCCATGGGTGCAGATGTCTCTTCCTCTTCCTTACCAATTCATTTGCATGTCTCTTGAAAATCATCTATTTTGTCTTCATTTTACAATGTGTACATAGATGCCTATAGAGTAGTTTCTTATAATTTCACTTCATTTTTTTCAATAGTTAGTTCCTATGTAATTTCTCATTATTTTTAAATATTTGACTTCTTCATTCTTCTGGTCAGTTTTTGTTTTGCTTATTTTGCTGAAGTTCCTTTTAAACAACAAGAGTATTGATATTTGAGTTCTCTTTCTCTGATTTACTTTTGTTATTTTCCCTTTTTTTCTTTAGCTGGAAATTCAGTTTTTTTTTTTTATTTTCATCATTTCATTCACCTTTGTGAAGTATTTAATTCATCCAAAAATAACTCAATGTTTAGATCAAGGAAACATTTTTTCATGGAAATTAACTCATTGTTTTAAAAATTGATGTATTTCCCTCAAGTATGGAGGCATAGTGAGGCATTGTGAAACGTGCCTGTCATGCCATCTCTGGAGGTAGGGGCCTGGACGATGACATGTTCAAGATCAGCAACTGCTACTTAGCCAAATCCTGTCTCTAAACTAAACTAAACCAAACCAAAAAAGTAAAAATAAAAATAATTAGGCCGGGCAGTGGTGGCACATGCTTTTTATCCCAGCACTTGGGAGACAAAGGCAGGTGGATTTCTGAGTTCGAGACCAGCCTGGTCTACAGAGTGAGTTCCAGGACAGCCAGGGCTACACAGAGAAACCCTGTCTTGAAAGAACTAACTAACTAACTAACTAAATAAATAAATAAATAAATAAATAAGAAAAAACATAAAAATAATTAAAATCAAAATAAGAGGGTTGGAGAAATAAACCAAAGAATCAGGGCAGAAGTCAGACAGACATGAAGCTTCAGATCCACTGATTTCTTGTCATCTTATTCTAGCACATTCTGAATTTACTGATTCTTAGTTTCTTTATTTGTAGAACAGAAATAAAGTTGTGTCTATGGATAGTGAGATGATTTCTAACAAACACCAACCAAAGGCTTTGTACTGTATGCTCAGTAAATACCCTCCTCATTCATAGCTTTTAAGCAATAAGAGGCAAGAGGAAATGAAAGGAAAGAAAAAGGAAGAGAAGGAGAGAGATTTTGAGATAGACAAGTATAGTAAGTTTCCATTAAATACTACAAAGTGCTTAACTTAGGGCAACTTGATTTTGTTTCTCCGATGTCTGCACACTTCTCCCGTAGAGGTCAACTACTTGGCTTGACTGTTAGAAAGTGGCAAGAACCATGACCATATGTGGCTCAAAGATCCCACTCTTCATTTTATTCAAAATACAGAGTAGTGTCCTCTTCTTGATACTTGTGCTTTTTATTCAGTTTTAGTTATGCATGGCTGGTCAGTGGCTAAGATATTGAATAGCAAATTCCAGAAATTAATATTTCATAAGTTTAAATTTACTCTGTTCTGAATAACGTGGTGAGATGTAATGCTGTCTTGATCCATCCTGGCTGGAATGAATTATGCCTTTGGCCATGTAAACCATGTTCTGTATGACACCCACTTCTTGGCTACTTAGAAATCATAGAGTAACTAGTTTCACAGTGTTTGTGACACAAGTAAGGTTTCATTTACATAATCATGACCCAAAGCTCAAGTGAAGTGACACTGGAAGTTTTATCACAGTATACTGTCGTGATGACTCTATTGTACTTGTAACTTTTAATCTATCACTTTTTCTATAAATTGAATGTAGGTTAAGTATGTAAATGAACAACTATAATAATAGTTCACTATTACCTTAGACATAATGCATCTACTGGGAATGCTGGAATTATTGATAAGTTATTTATGTTTAACACATAAAACAGAGAACATTGACTACCCTAGCCTACTTTCTAAAAGATAGGCTACAGGAGTTGTTTTGTAGATGTATTCTTTAGGACTGGGCTCTACAGCTCTGCATTTTAATTTCTGTAGATAGCATATAAACTGAACAGGCTATATCTAGAACATATGTGTAAAGACATATATGCATTACTAACAACTAATGAAAAAAGAAGTCATGAATTTGAGAGAGAGCAAGGAGGCATATATGGAGTTTGGAGTGAGGAAACAAGACAAATGATGTAGTTAGATCATAATCTCAGAATTAAAAGAAACAGTGTAAAAAATAAAAATTTTAAGACATTGAAAAAATGACAAGCTAAAACTGCTGTGTGGTTAAATGAGTGCATGCCATGTGGAAAGAACAGCTTTCGCACTCTGTGAATAGACTCCCATTCTTATTAATTTTTTTACCACTTTTTCTCAGAAAACTGTGGGTGATACTATTGGGCCACTTCTGGTGACTGCTACCCAAACCTTTTCCTGGGACACTTTCTTCAAAAGACCAGCACATTCAGCTTGCGCAGATATAATCCCAGATTAATGAAAGTCTTCTAGAAGGGACTACATTAATCTCACCAGGACTGGTAAGAATTTAACATCCCTTTGTATTTAATGTCACGGCCTGTTTTGAAGTATTTTTACTTTTTTATTGATTGGAAAGACATGTTTTTAAAAAGCATCAATGCATTGGATTATATCTTTATTGGTACTCTAACAAACACTCATTTATTTGAAGGAGTTTTAGTACACACATAGAGTTAACATTTCCTACAAGCATTCTTCCTTGTAAAAATGTGGTACAATTTATGAAGCTTCTAATTGCCATAGTCTGTGCTGGTTTTACCTCTGTAAAGTCAATGACTGTAAAATGGGAAAGCAATTTCTCTAAAATTGACTGTGATGAAAATATGTGTATTATAATTACTTATATACAAATTCTTCCCTATCTGGATTTCCATCCCCGTTTTGCTAGTATCTATAATTCATTGCCATTTTTTTCTTTAGGTTTGACATATTCTGTTATAATATGTAAAATTGCCAGATACTCTGATCAAGGCTAACTTTCAGAGAATTGGGGCTGGGAGAAAACAGACTTGCAACAGATGGTAGAGCAGAAGTCTTTCCTGTAGGGACTCCTGAGGGAGAAGATGAAGATGAATAAAGATAGCTTTGCATCTTCTAGGCACACGTTGGCTTCCTGGGAAGCCTGGGGGTAAAAACCAGTGATGGCTCATGACATGAAGCCAATAGGTAGACAGATAGGACATGGAGGCCATCCAAAGGGTTCTCTTCTCAAACACACCAGTTATTCTTCACCTCTCCTATCTGATACTCTAGGCCTATGTCAGTGCCTGCAAGACATAAATCTGAAAACAACTGTCTTTGTAGATAGGGGGCAATCTCTGGAGGTTCCCATTCACTTACAGTGTCAGGCCATTTCTCAAGGAATCATTTTCCCAATGTTTACTAGTAATAAAGGGCTGGAAAGTGGGAGCTGGGAGCTGAACGTGTATAAATGCCACTGTTTATTTACAACATGGTAACTGAGAATAAAGATTCTTAAAACAGATCAAGGATTCTAGTTCTAATTTGGACCCTGCTACCTTTTGGGCATGACTTCTGTGAAGTTTTGAAGATTAAATAAACTAATATAGAGAGTCTAAGAGTAGGTCTAATAATAATGTTCAATAGTTAGGCATTATTTTCTTAAGCCAATGTACAAGTATTTAAAATAATGTTTTAGGCTAATTAATCTTCTTCCTTATTTTTTCTATGAAGACTTAAGTTTTTCATCCTAAAACTCTATTATGATGAATATTTTTAATTTTCATGCAGCCAACAGCAGTTGGAATACATTACTAGAGTTCTCAAGAGTAGTACTGATTTGGGACTCTTAACTCTGATGAAAATATGTCTGAAGACTATTATAGATTTAATTTTTATCATCCTTCTTGGCACTGTTCACATCTTGATTTACTGAGCAGAGTATTGAACTTTTCTAAGTCCCGCTGACTTTGAAACAAGAACAGTAGCTTATTTATCCCAAACCCCATGGATAGTAAATGTTACGAGGCACAGGGCATGGCACAGAATTAACACGTTCAGGTTTGGCACAGCAAATATTAACTATCCTCGCTGTTATAATTTCTCTTCCTTAATGCATGGTCAGCCACCTCTGCTGTGATTGCTTATGTGGTTACTCGGTTTTACTGAAGTAGGTCTTATGTAGCTCAGGCTACTCTCCCATTGCAGGTGTTTGTTGTCTAGCAGTTGTTGCAAGCCTTTAGTTTGTGAAACCGAAAACATAGCATCCCATAATATTTTTTGAAACATTTGAAATTTAGCTTTTGAAACATGATGCTTCACCATCATTTAGACCTCTAATGTGGTACGTTCAGCTTAAGAAAAAAAATCTTGTGGTGCTACTCAATCATCTCTGTGGAAAACTACTTCCAAATGTTATCACTTCCAGAGTAAATTAGAAAACATTGATTTTTTAAAGTCAGCTTATACTTTGTTTCTTTTCTTTTTTTATTATTGATTTAAGTTTTATTGCATGATGAGAAAATATACATAATTTCAGTTTATCTGAATTTGTTAACATTTAAATACATATTTTAAGTACATAGAATTAAATCACATTCTTTTTTCCCTTTTGTACCCCAACTCCTTCCAGAGACCCCCTTCAATACCTAGAATACCTTTCGTTTTTTTAATTGTGTCATATTCTTTAAAATTCATAAAATATTGTAACAATAAAAATGAATATTATACAACTTATTTGATATAAAACAACAATCAATTGAACAGTCTTATATAGATCTTGTCTACAGCAATACTGAAAATACACACATTTTTCTCAACAAAAAATAAAAAATAAATAAATACATTTTGTTTCTTAATGACAGATTTTTCCAGTTCTTCCCTCATTTAGAACATTGAGACACTGACTCAGTCTTCCGAGTCATATGCTAAGAAGTCAGGAAGCAGGATGCTACCCCCTTGTGCAGCCTTTCCTCCAATGCTCTCATGCAGCACTCTGTCCTGTCTGCACAGCCTTGAACACCAGAATCTGGCTGTGGATTCTAACTTTAATGCCAGCTCTCCTTTTGTTTATGATTTGTCACCACAGATGAGTTCTAGGAAACCAAAAACCTTGAGTTCACATCTTATGCTAAGGTCTGCCATACATCATGCAAAACTGAGTAAAGGAATTTGGGGAAACAAGAAAATCACATGTTAGATGTTTCTTTTTCTTCCATTTGATGTGGTATATTTGTTTCCAGTATACTTTTAAGTAAATTAGTTATAGGAACAAGCAGTAGTAGGAATGGTATGCTACATCTCCCAAGATGAGTCTTGAGATTTGTGGCTAATCATTAAATATAGAAATCTTCAGTGGTGCTAACTCACCTGTTTATATGATCTGGGACAATGCCAGATTATTTGTGATAGGAGCAGTGAGTTAAATCATTTTATCAAGTCATATAACTAAGTAGACCATAAGCTCTTTCAGTGTAGACAATAAAGGTCCATGAGACAATCTGCACAAAATTACAAAGATAAAAACTACTTTCAATGTAAAAGATAATCTCATTTACTTTTAGGTACATAAAATATTTATTTACCAATGTTTAAAGTGTAAAAACTTATAGAGTGCATTTTTATCTATATTACTAAATCTAGTCTTTTATATTCTTAAAATATAGATGACTAATTTAATTAGAAGATTTCTGGATATACTGAGAATTAGGGGATTCCACTATCAACATTCTAAAAACACTCACTGTCAAATTAGGGACTCAGGACAAGCTATATTTGGAGATATGACTTGTGGGTCCATTTTAATTCTGTAGACTGGAGAGGAGAATTCATTTTCAGTAATTCAGAGGATGATATGAAATGAGTCCAGTTTGGGGATTTTTTTTTAACATGATGAATAAAGCAACTTTCTCAAAGTCATGCCACCAAGAAATGGAAAGAGAGACAGGCAGAGACACAGAGAGATAGAAAGACAGAGAGGAAAAGGGCAATAAGAATGCAAACATCTAATTTTCATCAATACCAAATTTTAATACCTTAAACATTGTAGCATATTTTCCATTTCAATGACCTATAAAAGATCCTGAGACAAGACTTTCCTCCCATACAAGGTCCAAGGGAAATCTTTCTTGATTGAGTTTTATATCTGACAGGAATATGTTAATAGTCAGTTTCTTAAACACCATAACCAAAATATTGTTTCTGGAGAAGATTAGAGTGGACAGAGTAAGGCTGGAGAAGAGGTGTAAGAAAGAACTTCACACGACCGGATGACTTTCAAGACATCCTGCTCTGTCTTCTATGAACAAAAATTCAACTACTTTTTTGACTCTCTAGAGGAAATAAAGTGTTTCATATCTGTGGTTAATGCAAGTTTTAGGCATTTAATTTTTATGCCTTTCACTGGGTCCATTTTTGTTCAGTATTGATACTGACTGCTGTTATGTTCACTGATAATCCAATTGTCTTATTGAGATGCTAAACATGATCCATCCTCTCCACACAACCAGATCTTGCACATCCCTTTCTAGCATAATAAATTTCTTGACCCTCCCATCCACATACATTCCTTAATCTACCAGATCTGAATTGTTTCCCACATTCAGTTCCCACTGCTTAATCTGACCACTCCTGGCTGCATTGCAACCAAACTCAAGGCTTCTGTCAGGATGTGCCATGTCTGTCCTCCAACCCACAGGCCACTCATATGTCACACCCAAGGTCTCTACCCAGCTGTCCATTCTGACTCTATAGGCTTCCATGAAGATTCACATCCTGCATATCACCTCATTCCCTTGTGTCCACCTGACTCCATTCTCCTGAAGCCATGTAAACCTCTAGATTCAGTCCACATGCTCATCTTCTTTTCTACCCAAGCCAGCTCTGTTTACATCAGATATAGAAGTAAAAAGAGAAGTCCACATGCCCAGATCTCATCGCAAAAATACAAACAACATGAAAGATCAAGCAATTATCTTCCATCCAAAATCTACCAGATTTACATAGATGAACTCCAGGACACATTATTTTTTTAAAATCATAAAAAAAATTTGAAGAAGACACCAAAAGTAGGTCATTGAAATTAAGAAGAAAGAATATAAAGAAAATATATGCCCGGGTGATTCCCAGGAAATCATAAGGCTGATGGAAATGATAAACACAATCCAGGTCTTGAAAAAGGGCACACAGAAGACTACTCAAGCTGAAATGAAGATGGAATTAAAAATTTAATAGCCAAGTAGAGTGGCTAAAGCAGACGCCAGATTATTAGCATTCAAAGGTAGAGTATCTAGAACAATTTAACAAAGATTATGAGGTTTTTAAAAACAAGAGAGGGTCACATAGGAATATGGGAAACTATGTAAAACCAAACCTTCAAATCATAGGTATAGATGAGGGAAAAGATTCCCAAATCAATGCACAGACCAGCTCTTCAACAACATTAGAAAATAATATTTCCCCAAACTAAGGAAAGACATACAGACATAAGAAGTGCACAGAATGCCAATAGAAACAGCAGAACAGAAAATGTCCACAGTATACCATAGTTAAAACACTTCAGTATGCATAATAAAGAACATAGAGTAAAATCTGCAAGAAGGGGGAAAAAGTAAGATGCAAATAGAGGAAAACACACCCAAATGACAGCTGATTTCTTAGTGGAAGCTTTGAAAGTCAAGACTAGAGCAATGCATTACAAGTTCTAAAAATACATGGCAGCCAACGTAGTCTTACATATCGAGCAAAATTATCTGCCATACTTGAAATGGAAAAACGCCCTGCCATATAAAAATCCTACCTATCTATCCATCTATCCATCTATCCATCTATCCATCTATCTATCAACCTACCTACCTATCTACCTACCTGCTATTCATCCTAAAGCAAATAGAAGAAGTAATATTTCAGGCTAAAGAGATAAATGAACATAACCAAGAGACTGTAGAGGGAAATATAAAGCCTTAGTTATTAAACCACAAAGTATACTGAGAACACAAAAAACAGCACCAAAACTCCACAACATCATCACGGCAGTTATACATATCAATAATGATTTTTAAATACATGACTATTCACCATGACCAAGCTGATTTTATCCCTGAATTTCAGGTATGGGTCAACATACAAAAGCCAATGAATGTAATAATACATATAAATGGAATTAAGGAAAGATTAACATGATCATCTCAATAGATGTAGAAAAAAGTATTTGATAAAATCTAACATCTTTAGGATTAAACTGAACCAGAGAATGTAGGGCTAGAAGGAGAATACATAAAGATAATAAGATGTATATATGAAAATCCCATAGCCAAAAGCATCTTAAATGAATAGAGAAGAACTTGACCTAATCCCACTGAATTCAAGAATGACATAGAACTGGCTACTCTCACTCCTTTTCCATACTGTGCTTGAAACATTAGATGAAGTGATAAAATAAAAGAAGGATATCAGTGGGAGACAACCAGGGATTAAGAAGTCTACCCCTGGTTCCAGATAATGTGATACTATACATCAGAGTTCTCAAAAGCGCTACCAGAAAATTATCTAGAAATGATAAGCAAAGTCAGCAGTATGACAGGATAATCATTGTATACAACTAAAATGGCTTTTCTTTTAAACTCATAACAATCATATAGAGGAGATCATGAACATATTCTCATTCACAATATCTAGAAATAAATCTAAGCAAGGAAAATATGGCCTTTACAATAAAAACTTTAAATCTCTGCAGAAAGAGATAGGGAAAGACACTCGGAAATAGAAAGGCATCCCATGCTCATGAATTGGTAGAATTAATACTACCAAAATCCATTTACAAGTTCAATGTAGTCCTACTCAAAAGCCCTATCTCACTCTTAGAAGAAACAGAGGGGAAAAAGCATGTCCTAAAATTCATGTGGAAGCACAAAAGATGCCAGATAGCCAAAACAATCCTGAAAACAAGAACAAAACCAAACAAATGAAAAACAATGCTAGAAGAATTACCATTTTGATATTTATTTTAAACTAGAATCTGGCTGTATGTGAGGGAGAATGACTATTGGATTAAATGTCAGTAAAACAAGTTAACTGAGAGAGAGAGAGAGACAGACAGACAGACAGACAGACACACACACACACACACACACACACACACACACACAGATAGACACACATACACACACACACACACACACACACAGAAAGAGAGAGACAGAGACAGAGTGCCTGTGTGTCTGTGTGTCTGTGTCTCTGTGTCTGCATGTCCGTGTGTCCCTGGTCATGCCCAGACCCAGTACTTCTCACATGGTGGGAAAAATCCAAGTAAGCGTCCACTAACCCCGGTGGATTCACTTTCTAGGCATGTCTGAACGTTAGGGTAGTTTTCTCTTTCAAATCTTTCTAATGCATCATTGGACAAAACAATTTAGTTTGACAACATCTTTTTGACGTTGCCTATGTAAAAACAGTCTATGGATGTCACTATTGACAGTGCTACATGGGGACTCTTGTTAAATGAATGTTAAGGGTGTAAATACAGAGTTCTATTCAGTCCTTTATGGAATTCCAATGAGAACCATCTGGTAAAGACTCTACATTATACATAGTGGTTGTTCCTGTGTGGAAGTTGCATGTCTCTTCTGTCTACTGTTACATGGTTGGCCTCATGGTAGAACTTGTACAATAGTATGAATGATAGTTCAGCTTTGACTGTCAATATATTAATATTAACTATTAAGTCTATGTTGGGTGTCTGAGTCTTGAAAGTTTAGAAATCCATAGCATTGCTATCTATGCAATTTTTGTTATCTATGAAGCCCTGGCTGGCCTCAGATTCACTATGTATGCCAGGCTGACTTTGAACTTACAAAGGTCCAACTGCTTCTACTTCCCAAGTGCTGTGACTACAGATGTGCACTGCTATGTCTGGTTCTGTCAATGGAAATTCAAACAAAGAATAATTTTAAACAAAGAATCAGTCTGTGATTTTAATAGATCTGATAATAAATATATTTAGTGAAATATGAGTATATGGTAGTAAATTTATTATAATATGAGATCTGTAAATATAAAGAACCATGGTCTTTCTTTGACTTGACCCAAAGCAGGGATTGCTAATAACAGACAGCACCAGACAGAGACAAGTTCACATGGCTGCTGTAAGGTACAGCCAAGGCAAAGTATTTTGCCACACTTCCCCCTACCACACTGAGGATCTTGGTGGGAAACCTTTCATTAGAGCTATTGTGTCCTCCACAGCCCACAGGGTAGAGATGCCTGGATGGCATTTCAGTCTTTAAAGATTGTTCCTCATATTGATTTTTAGATGGCCCACGGGCATATGGAGAAAGCACATTTTCTTCCAGGAGAAGAGGAATTTTTACCTCAGCCCCTAAGGTCTCCATGCTCCTGGCTTTACCAGGGTAATTGGCAGACAGGGATCAATATCTGAAAACAATAAGAACAGCGCCTTATTTCCCATTCCTGGACAACAGAGGATCTGGCAATAACCATTGACTTCCAGTTTCCTCTAGCTCTGCTTCAACTCCTGTTACCTGGCAGAATTGCATTAAAAAATGTTTTCTATAACAGAAAGGAAAAATGAAGGGTATATAGAATTGATGAGCGTCCAGTTTTGATGCATGAACCATATTATTATGTTTCCAGCAGGAAACATATAGATATAAATGAAAACATGTCCCTGAATTATTAAGGTTGATGAAGAAAATGGTAATTTATGGTGCTGAGGTCAAAACTAAGTCTTGCCTGAGCCTAAAGTCCAGGCTTTTTTCTACTGATAACACATTCTCATGTATATCATAACATAAATCTATACTACTCAGTGTTTTGAGTCACTGTGACCAAATACTAGAGAAAAGGAAATTACATGAGAAATATTTATGTGGCTCACAATTTTACTGTACTGCTATGATCTGCTATGTTGTTTTTCTTACTAGTTAATATCCTCAATCCTTAGGAATAATAGGCACTCAATATAAAAGACTTTGAATGATGGATAGATAAATATAATTGGTTCACATGGAAAGGGCCGTTTCACAGGCCATTGTTAAATGAATAGGAATAGACAGTATTTTTACATTTCAAATCCAGATAATCCTGTGATTGTTACACTAATGTGATGAAGATTTATTGAGACTGTAGGGATTTCACAGCTCTTGCTAGACTGTGAGGAAATTGATTCACTTTTTCTGATGACTATTTGTTATCTTGAGTTCAATAGAATGATGAATTAACATTTTATTTTATAGCTTTCAACTGTTTTAAAAAACACTTTGGTGTTTCAAGCACAGATAATTATAAAAACTCTACAAAAAAAAACAAAGACAAAGTTTAAGGTGGTAAATATGAAGTGTGAACTCTGGTAGAAAATAAGATAGAAAGAATAATGCAAGGTACAACATTGGGATAGATTTTCATCCAAACTGGAAAACAGGGGAAGATAGCCTAGTCTAAGGAAACAGACAAATAACAAACATTCTGAGTTCCCCTAATGATGTTTCAGGGGAACTATCAGTTTATTCATATATTCATTTCATCTTTGCTTGAACTGGGTGGTAGTTTTTCTTATTAGTCATGATTGACGTTTTGCATCTAATAATACAAAGGTTGCTTAGAATGTATAATTTTTGAAGAGTAGTAGAACTAAGAAATTATTTTAGGAAATGCATGCTTATAACTGTCTTTGTAATAGTTTTCAATTTTATTAACTATAATAGTTGAAAGTTTACAGATATAACTGTTAGCCTCGCAGTTTCTCAAATATCGTTACCAATATCTGTCTTTCTGCATACCATGATGGAGGTAACATGCTTTATATGTGCTCAATGCTTTATGATCTGAGATTAAAAAAGGAAAAAGAAATTACTACAATTGTTTAACTACAATTGCTCTTTTAAACCGCTTTGTCTACATCAACTCTTGATATTCACATGCAATCTAAAACAAAGGGGAGCTGACATTAAGTTTTAAATTATCCATTGACCCAGCTGCAGTGCAAAAGAATATTTAATATTGTAAAATGATTTTGTTAGGAGAAACATAGGCCCTTTGGTATAATAATTGAAGAATCTTCCATAAAATATGTTATAGGAATTTACCAGCCATTTGGATAGCTGTACTCTCTTTGACAAAACGTCTCTGTATCTCTTTTATTCTTTCTGTGAATCTGTTCTATCTCTCTTTCTACCCTCAACCCTACCTTTTACAGATCAATGGCCCCAAAATTATAATTTCTATAAATTTCTATAAAATCAATTTAAAATCAATTTTTAAATTGATTATATGTAAATTGCTTTCCTTATTTCCATCAACATACACAAAACACTTGACAAAAGGATTTTGAGGGAAGATGGACTCACTAGATCATATGTTGACGCTTCATCCCATTATGTTGGAAAGACACAGTGGAGGCCGGTCACACTTCATCCTCAGGAAGTTCCAAGATGCTCCAACTCATGGAATAGTCCTGCCCACATGTAGGATGAGTCATTCCACCACAACTTACCAAATTCAGAAACTTGCTCACAGATGTGCTTAGATGGTTTCTTTTTTTTTTTTCTAGGTGATTCTAGGGCCCATCAGGTTGGTAATATATCATCAGACTGAGGCCCTGTGGACTGTAGTAGATTCCTGAAAAAATATCAGTTTCCCTCAAACCAGATGTTGGCATATAGTTCAATAAGCAGTAGTGAAAACAACATGCTTGTGAAAAATATAGGAACCTATTTTAATGCAAATATGTGGTTAATGTGCCTAACAGAGCAGATAGGAAATGGGATGTTGCCAATCCCTACTCATCAACTTACTAGGATGTACATCCTGAAGGTAGGCATGTTGGCCTGGTTGACATTGGTGCCTTTTATGGAATAGATTAAAAACTTATCTCTTTTTTAAATTTTTTATTGGATATTTTCTTTATTTACATTTTAAATGTTATCCCCCTTTCCCACCCACCCCCAGAAACCTCCCTCCCATCCCTAGTCCCCTGCTTCTATAGGAATTTAGGAGGAATATGAGGGTGTTCCCCTACCCACTTACCCAATCCCACCTCCCAGCCTTCAAATTCCTCTGCACCATCCATCGAGCCTTCACAGGACCAAGGGCCTCTCCTCCCATTGATGCCTGACAAAGCCATCCTCTGCTACATGTGCTGCTGGAGCCATGTGTCCCTCCATGTATACTCCTTGGTTGGTGGCTTAGTCCCTGGGAGCTCTGGAAGGTCAGGTTGATTGAAGGAAAGGTCATTCAGAGACTTCCCCACCTAGCAATCCATCCCATATACGGTCACTAAACCCAGACACTATTGTGGATGCCAAGAAGTACTTGCTAAAAGGAATCTGATATATCTGCCAGAGAGCCCGACAAATACAAAGGTGGATGCTATCAGCCAACCATTGGACTGAGCATGGGGTCCCCAATGGAGGAGCTAGAGAAAGGACTGAAGGAGCTGAAGGGTTTGCAACCCCGTTGGAAGAAAAACTTATTTCTTGATATATCAGTTTATGCCCTAAATGGAGGTAGAAACCAACCAATAATTACAGTTCTGAATCACAAAAATATGACAAGTGATTCATGGCATATGCATTCTTTAAAGACCTACAGATGATATGATTCTGATACAATTTTAATTCAAAAGCCCAGGGGCGTTTACATATCTTAAAACACCATAGCATTTCAATTGCTAATTTCTTCTCTCAAAGTACATCCTGCACCAAAACTTTCAGAGTATTTGGGTTTTAAAGACTTAAAATAGGAAATGAGTAATTTTGATTTCTGGTTTTTGCATTCTCGAGTTTGGTGTACAATCATCCCCTAGTATCCATGGGAGACTGGATCCAAGACACCTGTTCAATCTCCAACCTTTTAGATGCAGCTATTTCTTATAGAAAACAGGACAGTGTTGGCATCAAACCTATTTAACCCTTGCAGTGAGGTATTTAAGATCATGTTTAGAATATTTATAATGCAGAGCACAGTTATCAATAGCTGTTGCAGTGTGTTGTTTATAGAATAATGACAAAAAAAGTCTGTATTCCTTTTAATGATTTTATTAATTCATTGATAATTTCGGGTATTGTCTTTTGAACATTTGTACCCCCTTTTCCCATCTCCTATAAGATACACCCCATTCCGCACCTGTTCAACTTTGTTTATTCCTTTTTTAACCCACTGAGCTCTGTTAAGTTTCCTACATATTTTTAAGTGTATGGCTATTTACTAGAGAATGTTAGACCACTCAGGGGCTGCACTCTTAAATAAAATCAACAGTGCTACATAGTTTTTCAAATACGTAGTTGTAGATATGGTGATTAGTGTTATCAACTTAACAAAATCTAGAATCATTGTGTTCCTGTGGAGTTTATGTGTATAGCTTCAGTGTATGGGAGAAAGCATGACACTGTAATCCATTCACTGACTTGGATCCTGAAATGTATCAGAGAGAAAGCTGAGCAGCTGTAGCTATCTACTGTTCTCCCTGAAGATAGTTTCATCAGGCACAATAAATTCCTGCTCCCTTGACTTCCCTGCCATTCTCTAAAATAAGTCCTCCTTTCCCAAAGTTGCTTTGTCAGAAAAACAGCAACAAAGGGGAAACAAATATCACTGGGTTTGTGAGAATGCAATCCATTATCAGGAGAGCCAATTGTAAACACACAGACCTGGTATTTGTGAGTATGGAACCCATTATCTGGAGAGGCAACAGTAAACACAAACCTGGTATTTGTGAGTGTGGAACCCATTATCTGGAGAGCCAACAGTAAACACAAACCTGGTATTTGTGAGTGTGGAACCCATTATCTGGAGAGCCACCAGTAAACACACAGGCCTGGTCAGGTTGGGCACTTGCTCTGAGAGAGACGATGTCCTCAGTCACTATTGCTTTATGCCCTTGTGTTGCTTTACAGAGCCAGGTAAAGCTGTAGGTTTTTCTATTTAATTCCTGATTTCGAACTAATATTTAACCTCAATTATTCAAGTCCAATTACAACAGGCCTTTCTGGTATGGTGAAGCTGTTTAGCTTTTGAAACAACTAAATTCTGTATTAACACATTGAATTAATTTTATTGTGTACAACACCAAGTTCATTGCTGAAGGCCCAAGGGTGGCCCTTGTTTTTTTTTCCTCTCACTCAGTGGGTTCTGTTGTGAAAGGCAAGGTGAAGTAAGCTTTATCAATCACCCTTTGGATTTTGAGTATGCCTTTTCTTTTGCTCTCTAGGATGTCTTTGGAGCTAACCACAGAAGTCCCTCTGATTCTATTTTAGACATTCTTGCCATTAAGTAATCTTGCCTACTGGGATGTTTATTGCTTAGTCAACCAGATTTTTTTCCTTTATGAATTAACTGTATGCTGCTTTATTCAAGCTGACTGGAACCATTTGATCTATAATGCACACAGAAAAATTGTTCAACCAAAGATTTGTTTTGAACAATGTTAGTGTCTCGATACATCAGTTGCCTGGAATGATGTATAAATTCACATTCAATTTTAATAGTCTTGCAAAGCAAATATAAATTACAATGAAGTCTGGAAATTCCTCATAGCATTTTTCATTGTCTGATTGATTTTTTCCCTAAAGACTTAGAGCCATGCAGAATTTATTGTTGTAGCCATATTTTCTATAATTTATATAACTTCAAATCTCAAGGCCAACTCCAGATGGAGATGGATATGGGTCTGAAAGTGAGGGATGACACCATGCTGTTAGTGACTGGAGTTGCTGTCATTTCAAATACCTCTCCTCTTTAAGCAATTTAAAGGCCCTGCTCTTTCTTGAATGATTGTGTTCAGTGGAATGTAATGTGGTGTTCATTTGCAAGTCTTCTGAGGGCACATAGGCCATCCCAAAATTTAAACTAAGACTAAGATCTTTTCACAAACCTTTGGACTCTCTCTCTCTCTCTCTCTCTCTCTCTCTCTCTCTCTCTCTCTCTCTATCTATCTATCTGTGTGTGTGTGTGTGTCTGTGTGCATATGTGTATGTGTGTATGTGTGTGTGTGTATGTGTGTGTGTGTATGTGTGTGTGTGTGTGTGTGTGTTTGTGTGCGCACACGCGCATATGAACTGAAGTCAGGATCTTTTCATTCTCTGTTGGGATTGTTCTATCCAGGTTGTTCTGATAACAGTTAGAGCACTTTGTGTAAGGAAAGTAAGCCACAATTTCTGGCCATCCATAAACTTGCCTTATCCCATTTCTTTTGATAAACTCATATACAAATGCTGTTACACTGCTACCTCAAAAAGGTTAACTGATACCTTGTAACAAATACTAGAGTATAAGGGGAACACCAATGCAAACATCTCATTTTTGTATTCAGCTTAGGATATTTTTATATATATGGATGGCAGTGAGAAGGGACCAAAATTTATTAGTTGGGGTTTTTATTTCTGTACATCTAATGACATAATCTATTGTAAATCACCACACACACACATTTATCACTCATTCTTTATAATGACATAGCACTTCTCAAAGGGGGATGCTTTAGAAAATGGGGTATTCATAGAGCATTGTTGAACATACTTTACACAACAGAGACTGCCTTTTGACTGCTTTAGGACCCAGTGTCACACAGCCTACTAGACAATGAAATGGGTGTGACCCAATCATTAGCCAGTTTCCATGTCTGTCCACAAGACGATCTGAATCAGGAGAACTGTCTGACCCTCAAATGCTCTTAAAAAGCCTAAGCTAGTTTTTCTGGGTCAATAGATCCAAACAACTGACCAGAAGTTTTTTGGGGATCCAGAAAACTACTTGACAGAATCTGGAGCAAACTAAATGGATATTATGTTAAGCTTGTGGACACAGGAGTGGTTTACTAAATACAAATGGCTAATTAATACAGGAGATGAAAGCAATCCATTGTAAAACGAAGGAAGATAAAAAGCTGTGGATGAGCATTACCAGGGTTGGACCACTAGGTGAGGTTTTCAAATATCGTGTTTATATGATCATTGCATTCATCTCTCCTCTATATACATGAGAAGAAGTGTTAAGTTACATTATCGTACTTGGAGAAAACCTAACAAATGCAATTTTGAAATACAAGTGTTGCTTATTTATTGTTTTTACCAAGACAATCTCTATAGTCATTAAAATGTGTTTTTATATTAGAACCAGGAGAGAGAGAGAGAGAATGATATTTCTAATTTCTTCTCTCTTCTATCTCACTGTGTGTAACATACCTTTTCTTTCTCCTCAAATCATAAACCCATAATTTCATTTATAACTATATGACAAGACAATGCCCAATTGAGAGTTGCTGAAACTAATTGGTTTTCATGATAATGCAAATCAAAGTTGTAACTTTTCCTGTTAATAACACATGTATGAACTAAAATTTCAATAATATACTTTTTGCCTGCACTGCATTCAGACATTTTGGGTAACAGCTACTTTTTCCAGATCTTGGTCAAAGAGTTCTTCCATAGCGAAATCCTTCTTATGACTTAGTCTGCTTTTATTGTGGTTCTTTATAGCATTGTGCTCATTATCTTTGTTGAACTTCTTGTAGGACACACATCCACATATTCATTTGCAGGTAATTGTATTCTACAATGAATTTTAACTTCTTGAGAGTAGCCACCAATAGCTTTACATTTGTAATTTTATATGAGCATACAACTCATGTCAGGCATATGGCAAGTGTTGAATAATTGTCTGTGGAACGGGGAATGAAGGGCTATCACTTCTTCATTCCTGCAGTATCAGGTTAAGTGCTCACAAGGAGAATCACCAAGGAGGGTGTGTTCCAGGCACGGCCTAGACTGGCTACCCTAGGGAACACACACACACACACACACACACACACACACACACACACACACACTA